>PVJA010036489.1:0-21064 GCA_004027025.1 Myocastor coypus
CTTCCCCCTCTCTTTCTCTCTCTCTCTTTCTCCCCCAACCCTCTGCACTTCCTTGCTGCCAAGCATTGAGAAGTTTTCCTCCCCTCTGCCCTTCACGATGTCACTTGTCACTTCTGCCTAATTACAAGGCACCCATGGGCTGAAACCATAAACCAAACTAAACTTCTCCTTTGAGTACTTTATCCTGGTGATGAACATGACTAACAGACATGGGAAATTTCCAAAATCAAAATAGGACCAAAACTGCCCCACCCAGATCCCAAGACCGAGGTGCGTGTGGGTAGGAACTTTTGCCTGCACACTGCGACCAGAACCTCCCCATCCAGACCCCAGAACTGGCACCTCCTGTGGAACTGTGCAACAAAATTTCCTGCAGCTAATCCAACCCTCTCAGCTAATCCAAGACCTGAACATCTTATGAGAGGATCATGGCAGATTCACTTCCACGAGCTACAGCAGGAAGAAACTAAGCACAGCAGCCAGATCCAGCCAGGCACTCAGCACAAATTCAAAAATGGTAGATCCAGATCTCCATTCGAGTAGGTACAATGGCATAACTGCACCAAAGCTCTACACCAAAGGTCAGAAGATAGTGCTATACAAATGACCAAAAAAAGCAGCAAGATGCAATCTCAAGTCCCAAGTTCACCCAAGCAAATGCAGGAGACACTAGCATAGAAGAAAATGGGAATCACACAACAGAAATCTCTGAATTAATAGCATCTCAAGTAAAGAAACAAAAGCACAAAGGTATAGAGGAGGAAATCAGATCAGAAATAACCTCTGAAGTAAAAAAAAAAAAAAAAGAATCTCTGAATTAATAGCATCTGAGGTAAAGGAACAACTGCAAAAGGGCAAATCTCTGAAATAAAAAAGAAAGCATAACTACAATAAAAGAATTAATAAATGCTTCTGAAGACATTAATTAAAAAATTGGAGGAGAATAGAAAAATGATGGAATCATTGAATGAGCAATATAGAAAAGACATGGGTCACATGAAGCAATTTCAAAGAGACATACAGGAAAATAAACTACCACAAGCTGGCAGCACCATATACATGAAAGGGAAGACAGAGTTTCAGATCTTGAAGACACAACCTCAGCTAAAGAAAAAGTAATAAATGATCTCTTAAGAAAAAACTAGGATGCAGGAAAAAATAATTCAACATCTAAAAGACAATGCAAAGATGAACAATGTGAGATGAATAGGCATCAATAAGAAAGAAGGAGTAGACACAAATGATACAAAAAGAAAATGGGCAAAAGTAATACCAGAAAATTTCCCAAATACGTGAAAACAATCTGGCATTCCATTACTGAAGCATATAGAACTCCAAATAACATCAACCCAAATAAAAACACACCAAGATGTTTAAAAATCAAGATCCCAGAAATCCAGCAAAAGAATAATGTACTAAAAGCCACTGGAGAAAAGAAGCAGATCACACTGAAAGCAAAACCCATCAGAATAATGCAAATTTCTCTTCACAAACAATGAAATCAAGAAGAGCATAGAGCAGAGTGCTTGAAGTCCTCCATGAAAACAAACTCCAGCCCTGACTGCTATACCCTTGCAAAACTCTCTTTCAAATATGAGGGAGAAGTAAAATACTTCTATGACAAAGAACAACTAAAGAATTTCATGATGACAAAGCCAACCCTACACAGACTACTAAAAGATATTTTAGAGAGGGATAAACGTTACCTGAACTCCACAAATGAGAACAGAAAGAACCCACCAACTAGGACAACCAGTTAAATATGGGAGAAAAAGAGGCAAACGATACAGGTAAATAACATGTCAATCCTAACTCATTACATTTCAGTTATAACCATTAGTGTAAATGGACTTAATTCTCTAAATAAAAGAAATAGACTGGCACAAATGGGTTAGGGAGCAAACTGCAGATATATGCTGCATAAAAGAAACACACTTAACTCATAAGAAATTCATAGGCTGGAAGTTAAAGGATGGTACTGTGGTTTGTATCTAGTTGTCCCTCCTAAAGCCTCATGTACATCATAGGGCTGTCAAGTGCACGGCTCAAGGGTTGGAGGGTTGAGGCTTGAGGGGGTGTGGCCAAGAGGCACTAACCCTTAAACTGACAGTACACACTGTCAGAGTGCCCCACCACCAGGTGGCCGTTTCGCATGTAGGCATGGAGCAGATCATCCTCATCCATGCGGCAGTGCCACAGTCCCTCATCCATGACTGGTATTCTGTCCAGTTATTCGCATTTTGAATATTCTTAATATAGGCCTGAAATGCTTCTGTCATTCTAAAGGAAGCCGTGAAGAAAGGAAGAACAGTGTTAACTTCTGACATGAATTTCTTCCTGCAAGAATGAGAAGAATTCGACTTCTGGCCCACGGCTTTCACATCTATTCCTGCTTCCTGCTCCATCATGCCTCTAGTTCAGATATTTGAAATATCATTTAATATTTAAATGATTTAATATTTCTAATCGTTTTGCCTATACCCTAAAAAAATGTTTGGGGTTTTTTGTGGGGGAGGGTCTACAGGATGCTCAGGGTCTCACTTAGATCAGACTCATAGTGATCCACCTGTTCACAGACTCCCAAAAGCTGGGATTACAGGCATGCGCCACCATGCCCACTCTCGATCACCATCTCAGCACATCGCAGGGGCGAGGACAGCACAGCTGGCCCAGAGATCAGACCCTCAGCCCTTGCGCCTGCTTGCAGGCACTTTAATCTGCTGAGCTATTTGGCTGGCCCAAAATTTGTATTCAAAAAAAAAAAAAAAATTTACCTATCTCACAAAACTTATATCTACATGGATTGGTCAAAGGACAGCAATTCTCATTCAGTAGAAGATTTATCTGACCTAGCAGCATTGGCTAATTGATCAACTAATCAAAAATAAGTGTACAGTGGTAAACCACGTCAAAGTATCACACGGGTTGTGCAAACATTCTGTCTGAATTTACCTAAATGTGCATCATCTACTTTTATTCCTGTGAAGCCTGGACCTCTTGAGTGAACCACCCACAGCTCTGCTAATAAATAAGCTTTTCTGAAGTCTTGCCTGAAACACACTCACTGTACAATCTAGTGTTTCCAATTTTCATTTTCCAGTATGAAAAGAAACCTTAGAAATAAAGCTTTTCAGAACCATTCAGATAGGGTATCCTTTTTATCTTGCAATGCTTTCTGGTGTTTTACTAACATCTGATCTGCCAGCATTCCTTTGTTTGGGAACTGGGACTGGAACTCAGGACCTCATGCTTGCCAGGCAGGCGCTGTGCACTGAGCTATATTCCCAGCCCTGGCAGTAATCTGAAGTGACCTTTGCAGTTGAGTCTTTCCAAAAACATTCAGTTCATTATCATAGAGAAGCCACCACTTTCTTTTTACTTTTGTCAGTTTATGGAATACTTAATTAAAATTATGCGCTTTTCATTACAAGAAAAAAAATCTGTCATAATAAAAGTGTGGAGACAAAGAATGTAGCTACGTGGAGGAGCGGAAGCCACGGGGGAGCGATCCTTCACCATCACACTCAGTTCACGCTGCACTTTGAGAAGCTGGCTGAAAACTTGCCAAGCCCTGGCTTATCTGGGAGGGAGATAAATGGAGGTACGTGGAAGCGGCCTTTACTCAGAATTGTGTCTACGGCGTTCTCACCAACACAACCCAGCAGAGATGAAGCTCGACCCAAGAGCACTGCAACACATCTTCTGCAAAAGAAATCAAAAAGAGGAGGATGTACTAGAGCCGTATCCTGAATGTTTACTACACTGAGGTAGTAAGCATCACAGTAAATGAAAATAGCCCAAGGAGCAAAGCACACTGGAGGATGCACATAGCTGAAATAAACCAAAATATGAAGAGCCGTGCTTTGCTGAAAGAGGCGGACAACTTTCAGGCCGGAAGCTGATCCTGTTAACATTTCCTGAAATTCTAAGGTTGCAGGTGTCACCATTATTCACAGGATATCGTTAACCTCGCCTTGAAATGTGAAACCTTCAGTAGCATTTTGTGGTACTCCGGGAGAAAAACAACTGTCTGATGCAAAGACTTAAGAAAAAACATTACAAGAATAGTTGATGAAATGCAAATGAATTATTTTAACAGCGGCAACAGATATTAGGGTGATCAAAATTCACGCTGAATACACAAGGATGATGACTCATCTTTAGTCCGACCTTAATTACTACATTCAGCTTAATGATCGGAACCTGTTCCAGAAATATTGAAAGCAGGTGCAAAATGAGAGCTAGCATAAAATGCCATTCTCTGTGAAAATAAACTCCGGCGCAATTACTATATGGAATCTTCTGTAATTTACAGGATCTCAGCAGTGTAATCTGAGTTTCAATATTATAGAACAGTAAGTCACTTGCCTATGCCCTTTATGAACCTATGTTCATATTCTGATACAACAGCAACTTTGTGGATTTCTTTAAAGGTGATTTTTTTTTTTGATTTTTGAGACAGGGTCTCTCTATGCAGTTCACACTGGCCTTGAGGTCACTTTTGTAGCCCAGGCTGGTCTCGAACTCACAGTGATCCTCCTGCCTCAGCCTCCCAAGTGCTGGGATTACAGGCGTGCGCCACCATGCCCAGCTTAAAGGTGATTTTTAAAGTTCAACTGATACTAACTTTTTCTGATTCTTAGAGTTTTAGGAAGCTTTGGCAGAGGGGCTTTGTTTTATTTTGTTTCTGCAGTGCTAGCAATTGAACCCACAGCCCCTTGCATGCTAGGCAAATGCTCTACCACTGAGCTCCCCTGCCCCCATCGCCAATGTGTTTGTGTTCCCTTTACTCAGCATGTCAATAGGCAAGTCACACAGTTCAAAAACTATTAAGTTCCAAAAGATAAGCAGGGAAGACTTTTTCCAGGGATGTCTCTAACTGCCTGGTCCCAAACCACTCCCTCCCCAGAAACAACTGGTATTTATTTTGGGGTTATGGACTTTTACCTTCTTCTTTTGAGATAGCAGCTTTGTAATATTCTGGGCTCTTTCTATATTACATACACTGACAATTTGTTTGTCATGTACCATTTCTCTGTTAAATTATTGAAGGGGAAAAAAGAAGCCAGGAGATAGGTCAAGAGCATCAGCACCAGCCTGACAAATGCAAGGTCTTGAGTTCAATCCCTGATACAAAAATAAATTAATAAATAAATATAAATTATTGAGAGATAGCATGTTTTAGTATCAAAAAATCTACTTACAGCCTCATGGCATTTTCCTCCCCCTTTTACAGTTTCTCTCAATATTCTTGTTTGTATATTATCACTAGGTAAATTCTTTATGCAGTTTTTCTAATTTAAGTACACTTAGCAGGGAATGGTGGTATGTATCTATAATATCAACTATCCTGGAGGCAGGACTCAGAGGACTGCAAGTTCAAGGTCAGCCTGACAAATTAATGAGACCCTACCTCAAAATAAAGAAATAAAAAGGGTTGTGGGTGTCATTCAGAAGACAGTACTTGCCTACCATGCATAAGACCTGCATTCAAATAAATCAATCAATAGATATAGGCAAATGCCATTCTTACTGGATCACTTTAAATTTCTAAATTACCTCATGGAGAATTAATCATTTTGTCATTTTTTAATCTTTATACAAAAATCTCTATGTGTTACTTGGTCCATTCATATTCTTTTTTGCTATTTGTATTTTCTATGCTCCTTGCCAAAGTCTCTGCATTCTCTTTCTTTCTCTCTCTCTCTCTCTCTCTCTCTCTCTCTATTATCTTTATATTTTCTTTTAATTTCTGTAATGACTACACTTTTTATTTCCATCGTTTTTTATAAGCTCCTCCAGTTGCATTTTCAACAGCTCACTTTAGTGTGCATCTTCCTCCTCCTCTTACTTCTGCCTCCTGGATTTCCTTTAAAGAAGTAGCACTCTTGCTCAGCTTTTGATTTTAAATCCATGGCACGATATTTCATCTCAGTTTTAACCTGCTCTGCTTTGTCTTGTTCCACAGAGTGCTTGTGGGCCCTGAGTTCTGACGAGCTTTCCTTCTCGTCTCTTTGCATTACGTACACTTGACATTCTCGGGCAGGATGTGGCGGTGTGGTGGTGTGTGTCTATTTTGCATTTTTCTATTTCTCATTATTCACCATTGATGGAGTTGCATTTGCTCATCCGACAATTTGTAGAAAGTTGCCACAAAGTGTAGGATTGAGAAGACAGCATAGTTTCTCAGGTTCTCTTCATTTCAAAACCTGAAGGAGTATCTGCCTCTGTTACCACAGAGACAAACTGCTTCCTACAAATAAGATTTGCTTAGCTCTTTGTGGGCTTTAGGGGAGTTTCTACCACCAGTTCTTGTTATGTAATGTCTCATTTTAATCATTTCTGGATCCCTTGGTTTGAGGTTCTCCTCTCTGTCTTTTTCCCCCCTTCCCCTTTCCCACCTCCCTTCCTCTCTCTCTCTCTCTCTCTCTCTCTCTCTCTCTCTCTCTCTCTCTCTCTCTCTCTCTCTCTCGCAGTCGCTCTCACTCTCTCTCTTCCTTACCTCCATGCCAGCCTCTTTCTCATCCACTCTATGTATAGAACATTTTTTTTCAAAGCTTGCCCTTCACTAGGAGGTAAATTTGGTTGATATTTTCTGAGATCAGTTACTAAACTATTTACCACAGTGCTCCCAGAGTGAGAGAAATAATTTATTATTTTCATGTATTTGCACAAAGCCATTGCTCAGCCCCAAGTGCATCTTGCAGCCTTGCTGTGGTTAGGAGTCTGCTGAGGGTGCCTAGCTCCCATATCTCACACAGATGGGGTTTTCTGAAGTTTTACTCTTTAATTCTGTCTTCTACTTCTGGGTAATTCCCAGAAGAAATGAGCACAATCCTATTCAGATGAAATGCCATGGTTATAAAAATGCTAACTATAAGAAAACGCTAAATATAAGGATTAAGATGTTAGCATCAGAATCTGAATTTTCTTGCCAGAGAAACATGGTCTCATTCCAATTGTGGGTAAAACCTGGGCAAATATAAGCTGAGAGACAGTCTACAAAATAATCGATCAGTACAGCTCCAAAGTGTCAAGGTCATAAAAGAAAAGTAAAGACCAAAGAGCTATCATACACTGGGAGAAAAGGAGATACAGAAGCTAAATGTGCCATGGGATAACTACATAAAATTCTGAAGAAAAAAAAAAAAAAGAAAGAAAGAAAGCACATTAGTGGGAAAGTCGTCAAAATTCTAATGGAATTTCTAAACTGAATTAATAATATAATAATACTGACTTCTTGTTTTTCATAATTATGTTATGAGAATAGAAGACGTTAAGATCAGAGAAGCTGGATGAGGACACTAAAGGGGCATTCACAATTTTTTCTGTAAGTCTCAAAATAGCTCAAAATAAAGTTACAGTGAAACTCCAGGCACAGGAAAAAATTTTAAACCTGAATGTCACACAAAGGCAAAAGAAGTGGGGGGAAACCCAAGAACTTTATTCTCAGCCAAAAATAAGAATGAGCTACTTTCCAAAAATGTAATTTTACCGAAACAGCTAAAATCATGACAAAGTGACAGAATTGCACATTTGGAGATCAGTATTGAAAGGAGGAAGTAGCCTGCCAGCCCTGCTCTCCCGTAAGGTAGGGCTCACTGAGCTGGCAGGGCCACCACCTTCCCATACAGCCAGTTTCAGAGCCTCGAAAGGCTGAGGCAGGAGAATCACAAGTTAAGGAAATTAATCACAAGTTGAGCCAAAGGGAAATTTTTCAAGACCTGTGTCCAAATAAAAGAAGCAGGAATGTAGAAAAAATGGTAGAGCTCACAAAGCACAAGGCCAACTGAGAAACAAATAAAAGCACGAAGATTTTAGATGACAAGAGAAAGGAACTGAATAAACAGAAGTCTCTTCATGAAATAACCTATAGCAAAACTACTTGAAAGTCCAGTGAGAACTAGAAAACACCAGCAAACCACTTGGAGGACTCTTCCCAAAAGGAACATCAAGAAAGGAGCCTAGGGTCAGCCAGATGACTCAGCGGTCTAAAGCACCTGCCTAGGAAAGTTCAGGCAAGCACCGGGACCGCTGGTCCACCCCTGGCACCACATGCTGTGCCACCGCAACCCCAGGATGGGCTGAGCCAGCCATAACACAAATAAAGAAATGAAGTTTAAGAAAAATAAAATAAAATGTTAAAAAAGAAAGAAAAAAGGGAGCCTAACATGACATTTGGAGGACCCAGAAGCATAGCTCTGATATAAAACTTGGCATGAGAAACAGTAGAGAAAATCAGAGAAACTTGCCAAGTGAAGAGCATGCATCACGAATAGAAAAATTTCAGCTCAGCATTTTGTCATGAAATTTATGGTCTCACTAGCGCAATTGTCTCTGTGAGTTCAAAGAGGAATCCTTCAGCCCATGGACTCCAAGAGGAGATGTTGCTTAGGGTCATTCCTAAGCCATGAGCAACGCACAAAAGATGATCCTGACCAGGGCTCAGGAAAGAAGAGGAAGATACACACAAGTCCAGCTCAGAAAGGAACTGAACAGGAAGACTCAACTATGTGAGAATTGGAGTAGCAAACGCTGAGCTATGTTTAGGCCTGAAAAAAAGTAAATGGCGTTCAAATTAAATTTGAAAGTATTAGAAAATAGTAGCTACAGAAGATAGGCAAAGCAGATACAGCACACATATAACTGGGGACCTGAGTGAATAAGCAAAATGGAATAAAACAGCTATGTAAAATGCACTATCTAAGTCATTTAAATATATGTATATATATGCACATATATATTACATATGAAAAAACACATTATTCAGGAAAACTTAAACCCAGAAATCTCAACAATATGGCCTGTCCTTGCTTAGGAGAATTAAAAAGGAAAAAATAAGGCAGATGTGTTGGAACATGACTGTAATCCCAGCACTTGGGAGGCTGATGCAAGAGGATTGTAATGAGTTCAAGGCCAGCCTGGGCTACATAGTTTATTCAAGGACAACCTGAATTATATGGCGAGACCCTGTCTCAAAAAGAATTTTTAAGAAATGAAAAAGTAATTTATGAAGTCCAACAAAGAGTTCAGAATTCTTGGGTCGGGGGGATCACATTGTATTCACATTTCTCCACACTGCCCCATAATACTTGAAGACAAAAGAGTAATACCTACAAGGTTCACAAAGAAAACAATGCATAACTCAGTATTATATGCCTAGCAAGCTGTCATTCATGTGTGAAGGTTTTCTACAACCAATTTTGAAAATACAAAATTCAAGAACCAGAATCCAAGTTTGGTCCTTGGTACTAAAAAAGAAAGAAAGAAAGAAAGAAAAGGCCAACAATGATTCAGGGAATGTCTTCTTGATGAAAATACTAAAGTATGAGCTTTATCCAAACAAGGTCAGAAAAACTACAGCAAAGAGCCTAGAAAGAAGGACTGAATTATATTTTTCTATAGAAATAACACAAAATAAAAGTATGGGTAAAGGTGAGTGACCTGAATAGTCTAAAGATGGTGAACACTACAACTCATAGAAACAAGAGTAGGGCCTGGCATTGTGATGCACCTGTACTCCTCACACTCAGGAGGCTGAGGCAGGAGGATCCTCACAAGTTTACGTTCAGCCTGGGATATGAAGCAAGACCCTTTCTCAAAAACCAAGGAAAGAAGGATAAAAGAAAAAACATAGAAGGGCCAGCCAAATAGCTCAGCAGATTAAAGCACCTGCAGTCAAGCACAGGGGCCAAGGGTTCGATCCCATGCCTGCCATGCCAGCCCTGCCCCTAGAGCATGCTGAGGCAGCAATTGAGACTTGGCATGGTGCCACACACCTATAATCCCAGCTCTTGGGAGGCTGCAAACTGGTGGATCACTACTAGTCCAATCTAGTAGTGAGACCCTGAACACCCTGTAGATGCTTAAAAACTAAAAGTAAAAATAAAAATAAAAAATAAGAAAAAACATAAAAAAAGTAAATAAATAAGCTGATTGTCTTATGTGTAAAACTGACTATTCAAAACATTACTAGAAGAACGCTCACAAAAAAAAATCAGTAAAAATATACAAGTCTAAGATTTTGTGAGCAAATACTAAGAAAGATCATTTCATTTACTGTTACTAGATGGGTGGATGGAAAAGGAGATGATCATGGAAGAAGAGGAAATATACTGATGTGATTATTTGTCAAGGGTACAAATATATTAACAAAAGCAGTCACAAGGCAGGGAGAAAAATTTAATTAGCAGAATATATAGGAATGAAGTATACAAACCAAAAAAATAGGATACAGTAAAAGTTTGAAAACACATATACAAAGTTAGGTAAGTTAAAATTTTATAAACATAATCTCTGGAAGGGGATAGTTCACATTAAAAAAAAAAAAAAAGAAGAAGAAGAAGAAGAAGATGAGTGTGCATGCAAGGAGGGGTAGAAGACCACGGGTGGCCATGGGCCGTAGGCACATGGGCAAAATCATGGAAAAGGCCTTTCACTACATTTTAAAATTATTGTTTTAGTATTACAACAACTGAAATGAACATACTGCTAAAATGTATTGAATTATTAAAATTAAGCCCTGTTTTATCCTTATAGTGAAGCTATTTCCTTTTTATAACTAATACACTAAGTGATTTTTGCATTATTGTTTTCTCAGACTTTGGACGCTGCAGCATTTTTTTTTTTTTCAAGAAAGCAGATATAAATTTTTTTCAACTAAGGATAATCCACTAACCCAGATGAGTTAGCTAATCTGCTCCTGCAATAATTAAAAATTAATCATGATGAGAAAGGAGATGATAAATTTATAATTAGCAATTTAATGCAGCTTTATGTTCCGAGGAACCCATCTGTCTTCCTGCATGTCCTCATAAAGTACGCCAGGTTTATAGTCCTAAATAGTGACTAATGACCTCTGCAAACTTTTTCAGAGGTAAGAACGCAGTTTTGCTGTTCCTGTAGCACTGCTAGCATCTGCTTTCTAGGGGAGGACGATAAGCCTTCGGAGAGCAGAGTGCTTCTGTGCAGCTGCTATTTGAGGTTCTTGTGACAACACACAGCTTCCTAGATGACAGTTAAGGAGTCTTCAGTTGGGGAAAGATGCACCCAAGAAAGAATATCTGCACACTCTTCTAATTGACTACGGCGTGCCTCCTGATATCGACTGAGATCCATTGCCTGAAGTCACTGAAACGGCTTTCCTAAACAACTGCATTTCATCTCTTAAGACAAAGATCTGAATAAGGAAAAGCTTTCTGAGGCAAATGTATTGGTTATGTCTAAGACAGTATCAAACACCTCTAGAGGACCTATACATTACATGGAATACGGTAAATTATGGCTAGCAAAAAAATTTTTTGCTTCACTAAATTATAAATTATCTAACAAAGTGGGAAATGATTGGATCTGGCTCCTCTGTGAGCTGGAACCAAGGGACAGAAAAATTGAAGGGAGGAAATGGGAAAGGATTTCACTTCTGCATGCAGGAGCTTAGCCAAGGTTACAGGCTCTGTTCCCTAACTCCTTTGCCTTTGGTTCTGCCTGATGGTGCTTTGCTTTGAATCAGATGAGATTTTTTTTATTTATTTTGAGAAAAAAAAAATACAAAAACCATGAAACAGTTTCAAAACAGGTTAGTAGGACAGTTGCAATAATTAATACTTTGCATTGTTGTCTTTATAGTAGTTATTCAGAGGACAAGATGCAGAGCTGATATCTTGTCTAGACACTATTACTACAAACCTTTCTTTTCATTGAACTAAGAGGAAGTAGCTGTATATCTACCCAACTATCTTGTATATGTGGATACATGGATCGGATGAGATTTTTCAGTGTAGTCCAGAAAGCTTTCTGCTCACCGATAGACCTACGTGGACTATAGAAGACACAAATCTGAGCCCCGTATCACACTTTACCTCACCCTAGGACAACCACTGATGAACAGGAGCACGGTGCACTGGCTGGCCAGCCTGGGGGATGCCACAGGGGATCAGGAGACATGAACACCCAGCCATATCCAAGAACTTGCTATGAAGAAGGAGATGAGGTAGCTCTCTAAAGAAAAGATGCTAAACAAAATTATCCATGTTTTCTTTATATATATATATATATATATATATATATATATATGATGCTAAAGCATAGCCTCATAGAGTCGGCTTTCAAAGTTCTGACGAGGTTTCTTTAAAGACTTTAGTAACTGTTTAGAATCCTGAGATATTTTAGGGAGCATCGTTTTGGTTTCAGTCCTAGAAACTGGATCTTCCAGCAGCACCTTAGCATTCTCAGTGACACCCATCTTCTCCCTTTCACTGGCTCAGGAAATGCCTCCCACTTCTACAGGCAGAAACAAGTGACACAGTTGAAAATGAGAAGTGTGGAAGATCCAATAACCTACCCAAATGTGGAAGACCAAAAATGTCCTAAGAGGGCCCGCGGCCCACCCTTTCTCTTAGCCCACACTCTCCCTTAGAGAAGGTGTCCTTTCCCTGCAGTGTCACAGGCGTCCTGGCCTTTGCTTTATGCACAGGGCTAACTACTACAGGATTCTGGACTTCAGGGCCCTGGTCTTCCTCAGCTGCCACTCCTCGTCCGGTGCCATCTTAATGTCACACCCCCTGTGAATGTCATTAGTCTCCTAAGCATATTCACATACTCACACACTGACTTGTAATCCTCCTTTTGGTAAAAACTGGAGCTCAGAGAGGTGAATTAATTGCCTAGAACAACAACCAAGTATTTACTTCTGTCTAGGTTTGATGTTCTCCCCCTGTTATCAGCCTCCAGGCTCTCCCTGATGCTGTCTCATCTCTCCTCTGCCCCTAGGTTCCACTCTCAGTCTTATCTCTCTCCTGATCTTTCCTTCTTGCCCCAGCTTTCTCCATAATTCTCATATACGGCTGACTTTTTTTTTTTTTTTTTTGGACTGACTTTCTTTCCAATATTTTCACTCTGTAATAAACAGGACTATTTTTGCAGTGAGTTTTTGTTTGTCTGTTTGTTTGTCTGTTTGCAAGGAGGTTTGTTTCTCTTATTTTTTTTAAGAAGTGATAAGGGCTGGCCAAATAGCTCAGCTATGTGAAGCACCTGCACTCAGGTGCAGGGGTCTGGGTTTCATCCTTGGGCCTTCCATGCCAGCCCTGTCCCTGGGGCACACTGAGACAGCGATTGAGATTGGGTGTGGTGGCGTGCACCTGTAATCCCAGCTCTTGGAAGGCTTTAAACAGAAGGATCACTCCGAGTCTGATCTAGTAGTGAGACCCTGAACACCCTATAGACCCTTCCCTAAAATAAAAAATAAAAAGTGATTACAGGCATGCAGAAGTAGAGAAGTAATGAAAGGGAGTCTGAAAGACATTAGCGTTCCTCCTTCCCATTGTCACAGACAGAAAGTGTGAAAATGACAGTCTTGAAATAGTGGCTGCCATTCAACAATACACACAATAAAAAGAAATGAGAGGCTTTGTCAGATTTTCAAATAAAAGAGTTAACATGAAAGGCACTTGCTTTCGGACATCTGGGAAAGTATGGGGACAAAATACAAGATAGATATGGGTATAGATATAGATACAATATAGATATAGATATAGATATAGATATGGACATAGATATAGATTCTGCTTATGTTAATTATCACTAAACCAGGCTGAGAACTTGGCCAACTCCCACTGACTTATAAAGACAAAATCCTGTTTGGCTTATGATTACTGATAAATATAGGCTGATGAGTTATTTATTAAAATTTTTGCTTTCGTTTAACTCCTTAGAGGCTACAGTTTGCCTCTGTCATAGAAGCAAAACCTTATATCAGGTGTAACAAGCTTATACACCTGAATACTCACTCGTATCCAAATACCCCCCTCCCATGGCCTCATAAGTAGGACTTTTCAGAGGTGACTGGATTATGAACCTGCAATGCTAGATCTAGGGCATGTGACAATGGGATTAAGGGTGTGCAATATATAACTTGGTTTAGCATAGACTGAGTGTACATAATGGAAGCCATTGAGCATGGGTGACACCCATTGATAGGTTTTGTAATTTGAATGAAATAAAATAGAGGGGGCCCTGCAGGATGGCTCAGTGGTCTAAAGCGCCTGCTTGGGAAAGCTTGGGAGGCTTCAGGGACCGTGGTTCGATCCCCAGCACCACATGTTGCGCCAGCCCTGCCTGAGCTGGCCATAAAAATGAGTGAATAAACAAACAAAGGTTCTGAAAAAACAAAAAAATAAAATAAATTCAATAATAATAATAATAATAATAATAATAATAATATAGAAAGGAAGTCTGCTGCTTGCTTGCTGCCTGCTACACCATGGACAGTTTCTCCTCTGCAATGTACCTCTGTCATGCTGCCCTGCATTGGATCCAGCTGCCTATGAAATAAAATCTCTAAAAACCATGAACAAAAGCAAACCAATCTTCCTTTAACTTGATGGTGTACAGAAAAGTAACTAAGATACTCGTCAATCCCCCAAAAACAGACTGAAAATATGGTCACTTGTACCTGATATTTCAAAGTTAGAGAAAGAGAGGCTGTGTGAATGTATATATAAAACTATATATGACAAACTCTAAAATTAGTACTAGGTCAAAACCGGAGATCCATCGGCATTTTCTAACACCAACTGATCAAAAGCTAATTTGGTTCAAATATTTATTATAGTTGCAGTCAAATGCCATGCTCCATTGGTGTCAACAGACCACACCAACATAGAGTTTCATCATAGTGACTGAACTTTGGCTCATTGTAGGAGAAACTGTAGACAATTAGCTAAGCCATACACAAACAACTAAGTAGGTGAGCCATAATGAACTGCCTGGATGAGTAAGTTGTAGTCATTTGGATTGTATCTCCATTCTTATATAAATGCTGTCAGATCATTCTGTAGTTCTCAGAATGTGCCTGACTTGGGAATCATGTTCTTTTAAACTACAGGATGTAAGTGGCTGGAGAAATGCCCTTTTGACAATTCTGTAATAACCAGCAGAATCCAAACATAGCTTCAGCAACCCAGGGAAATCAAGTTACCGGACACAGTTTCCAGGCATCTACTAAGCTCATTTTGGGTCACTGTTGTCTTGTTGCATCTGGGGACTGAGAGTAAATTCCAGATTCTAAAGTTCTGTAAAGCTGTGCTTTAAGCACTGAGTTATTGTTGTTGTTGTTGTTGTTGTTGTTGTTGCTGTTGTTTTGAGCTGCAACCACAGATCATTTTTGTTTTACTTTTGTATCCTGTATAATTTAATTTTTCATAGCATTCATTGTAAAATGGAACATGAGAAATTCCATTAAAATGGTTACACAGATAAGCAAGGCTTAATCCAATATATATTATTGGATTATAACTCCCCCAGGTTTACTTGTTCCTGTCTCTTTTTGAAATTTGTTAAAATCTTTTTTAAATTTTTAAATTTTAACTTCTTCTATAAAATAAAAATGTATTATGTTTATAGGTTTCATACAATTCATGACATAGAGAGTGGTAAAGATTGCCACATATGTCACATATACACACATCAAAATGTCTCACTGAATTCAAAAAACAAAATTAATGATCAGGAACTTAAGCAATGCATTTCTTTGAGCAAACTTTTGCTCCAAGTTTCTTAAGCAAAGTTTTAAACTGGGTGTGAAAGTCATGGCAAGCAGGACGGGGTGCTATAGGGAAGGCACAGGGCTCGCACTGGATTAGACACCCTGGGACTGGGTTTGGTAGGCAAGTAAGGTGCCTGGAAGACAGAGAATCCTGAGCTCCTCTGGATGTAGGGCAGCCAGAGCTCCACTTCCTGGAACTCAACCCAGGATCAGTTTGTGCTGAGAAAGTGCATAACTCCACAGTGCCTCCAATTGGCCTGTGCTCTAAGAGAGCATGTGACCTTTCTGGGATGAGTGGTAGCTGCTGTGGTCAGACAGAAACTGAACAGCATCCAGGGTCTGGAATTCCTCTAGTGAGTTTCCCATAAAAGAGTTCCCAGAACCCGTACTTTCTTTTAATGTTAGTAAGCCTTGCCAGAAGTAACTTGGAAATAAAGTGGCTGTAATAAGGAAATCTCAGTATAGATAAAGTTGTTTGCATGTTGGGTACATTTTTAAAAATGAGGAAAGAGAAAGAAAATGAAGTATCAAATATTCCACAGAAACAATGGGATGTATTTCTTAAATAGCTACAGAGGCCTCCGAAGACTAAATGGAAAGGGCATTGTTTATTTCCAGAAGTTTAACCCTCGATCAATGGTAATCTACTTCTTCAACCAACCTTATGCCTCAGTTAAAATCTAAGTTTGGTATTAATGAAAGCTATCTTAGTCCACTTAGACAGTGCTGTACACAGTTTTGAACCCAGCCCTGAACTGTAGGGTCAAAAGAGCAAAACCTAGGCTGAGAAGCTGCCTATTCCTAAGTCCCCTTAGAGGAGGCAGATAGAGAAAGTGTTTGTGAATGGTTGCATGTCTCCTCCTCTGCACCTCAACTACTAAAAGCTTTCACAAGGAAAAAGACAACAACTTAGACCTGACTAACAGGTCTCACCTTTGGACACTTGCCTTATGCAGGCTTTCTATTGATGCTTGGCTTCCTCTCAGCAGACGATAGTATTCTGACCTGCAATGTGTTTAATGAGACATAGCAAGCAATAATCTGGTCAGTGAAGAAAAGAGGGCTACGGAACATAACCTCTTGGTTTTTCAGAAAGTTGGATGGGCTACTAGAATAGAAGATATTTTCTAACCTGATCTGTCTGGGCATGGTACACTGCAATGTCTCCTGGGAAAATGGAAGTGAATCTTCTGAAAATTAACAACTGTTGAGTCTCTTTGAAGGATTTTCCCCTAGCTTTCACTCTACTGTCTTTCAAATGCCTTCAATTTCCTCACTATGCAAAAGTAGTATATCCTAGAGTGGTTTTGCTTGAACTAAACATTGTGTGTATAAAATTGTGTGTATTTACAAAATACTGATAAAAAAATTCAACATTATTTTGCTTCCTAAATTTCATTAGAAATTAATTGAGTTTTTAATTTATGCCTATGGTCATTAAAACTAGAAATCATTCCTCACACAAGAAAATTAAGACCTGTTTGGTGGATGGATCTGTATGGGTAAGGAAAAATGAACTTCAAGATGGGAGTGCTAGAGCCAGCAAGATAGCTCAGTGGACTAAGCACTTGCTTGGTCAAGTTCAGGGGCCAGGGTTCAATCCCTGGCACCACATGCAGTACAGACCCTGAGTCTGAGCTTAGTAGAAACCATGTTCCAAATACATTAAGAAAAAAAAAAAAAAAAAGATAGGGCCTCTATGGTTCAGAGTTGGGGGAGGGGTCAGCAGAATTCCAGCTCAGGTAAACTTCCAGAAGTCAGTATAAATAAATGACTTATCTAGCCAAAGTTGATAGTGGCACTTAGCCACTATTGTGTATTTCTACTAGAAATCCAGGCTGCCACAGGGCTGGTGGTGGGCTGTGGACCCAAGGGTTACTATCAGTGTACAGTGGCTGGGAGAATCAGGATATGTGCTGGCTTTCCCACAGCCCTGCACCTCTTCTTGGGGCTGCCTGCATCTCATGTGAGCCTTCCCAGTAAGAAGTGGTGACAGGATAACATGAAAGATGTGTTTGTTAAGGAAAACAACAGAGCATTTTTGGCCTGAAGTAGAATGGTTACTCCAAGACGAAAGAAGAAAAGTATATAACAAATAACTAAGGGAATGTATAAAGGTGGTAAGAAGTTGTGGGAGAAGACTCTTCTGAGAGAAACTGTGAGATCAAGCTCGCCAAAGCGAGAAAGGACTAGGAATTGAGCGTTAATGTAAAAGTCGATCAACTAGTTTCTTCTGGTGAACTTTTTAACACTTTTATTAGATCTTTTACTCCAGAAGGAAGTCTCATGTTGAAGAGCTTGGGTCTTTCCTGCCAGGGTGTAGGATTTTGAATTTGCTTTTGAAATCTGGTCATTTTGGTTGACTGAGTGACTGTTTTGTACTTACTCTGGGCAGGCTCGCATTTGTTTAGCTACCAAACAAAGAAGGGAAATACTGAAGAAAGGCAGGAACTGCTCATAAACTTCTCTAAGTAGTACACTATGCTAATTTAAGAGAACTATGTTATCTCCAGGAAGGCCTTCACCCAGGAGTGAGATGCCTGCAGGTACAGTCTTTATGTAGCTAATTGAAGTTGGTATCAGGAGTCCTCAGCTGTGGCCTTCTCTTGTCTTTTGTGGCCTCAGCAGGGACCAGTGACTCACAGAGGTTCACTTACTACGTGGTCGCTAATCATTCCCATTCAAGAGACTTAGGCCTTACACAGACTCACAAGTAGACATGAAAAGCCAATTGGCTAGTTTAAATCCTGCGTGGTAGTCTCCAACAATCAGAAAGAACAGAAATTGATTGAATATCAAGGAAATGTTTTGGCAAATTTTTAATGCTGAGAGTTCTGGGGTACAATTTGAATTAACTCATTAATAATACAGATCCAGTTGCCAATGGTGGCCCATTAGTGGACACTGATACACTCCTGGGTCGAGAGGCTAAGCTGGTATTGGAAAGGAATTCACTGTTAAGTCTGGACTTGTGGAGGGCTTGGCTACTCACCTCATCCTTCCCAAGTCTCTAAATTTCTATTGCTAGAAGTTCTGCACTCCATCCCTTCAGAAGTGGACAAAATACTACAAATACAGGAAACCATTGATGGAGTAACGATTACCCGTGTCTTCACCACCACACTGAAGCTTTAGAATCTCCGACTTTGAGTCTGTTGGGTATCTTACAATTTAAGAGGGCTCCTCTGGAACTGAACACCTATTAGAGCCTTTAAAGTAACACTGACTAAAGAAAGTCATTCTGGTGTATAACATTGTAAGTGTGGACAGCTTTCCCCAAGATATAAGCTTAAGATTCCCCTTCATCGTAAAACCTAGCTCTCTTGCATTTTTGTTTTGGTTTTTGTTTTTCTTGCTCATGCCTGTCTTTGTTCCTTGCTGAGATAAAGCTGTAAACAGACTTTCAGATTTTCAGGCAATCACTCTCACTCCATTATAATTTAACCGAGGATAGCGTGTTGAATTACTTAGCCAAAAGTGGAGGAGTCTGCACAGTTACCAATGCTGTTTGGCACATATAGATAAATATACTGAATATTGCCCATATTTGGTTACAAGAAAATTAATGAATAGGCTATTTTAAATGGTTGGATTGTTAGGACTCTGGCTAAGGAGCATACTCCAAGCTCTTGGCATTATCCTCCTAATAGTCCTAACAGCAGGCTTTTTAATGAACCATGTTCTCGAAGGATTAAGTGGCTCTGTGCAGCCCCCTGAATGCTAAATGGTCTCCCTTAGTCTGGAACAGCAGTTTACAGCAGTCTCATCTTGAGGCTGCTGTAAACTATGGATGACGTAGGCAGATGGACATCCAAGATGACAACGGTCTGAGAGTGGTGTGACAACACCCTAAGCTTGCTCATATTTTCTCTTGGGAACATAATCCAAGGAGAACTGGTAAGTAAAATTGTACAGGAGGCCATGGCCTTGGACTGGACACCCTGTCCTATCAAGCTTGTTTGCAGCTTTGTTTACAGACAGCATGGCAATTAATAAAAAACTAATAAAGCTGTAAACAACTGAGCCATAGCCAACTGACTTATTGACTGAGTTAGCTGTAGTCAATCAAGTTGTTTTCTATGCCTCACTTCTGCTCCTCTATAATGATGTAAGATTATCGGAGTTTTCTGAGTCTGCTCTGGTTCTGGGAGCTGCCTGATTAGTGACTCGTGTTTTATTTTGCTCAAACTCTATTAAATTTAATTGGGCTAAGGAACTTTCCCTTTGCCACTCATCTACACAGTAAAAGAGTCTAGCAAAATGCTATTATAAGATGATAACTCTAACTCTCTCAAGTGCTTATTTTATGCTTCATAAAATGCACTGGACGGTGTAGAATGAGTTACTAAAACAATGAGGCTTCAGCAACAATTTTGCCAAAGTTATTAAGGCTGTGACCTCAAGCAATGATTTCATCTGTTGGGGGCTCATTTGCACATCTCCAAGTGAGAAGAGCACAGCGTGCCTCAGAGGACCCTGGTGATGGCCAGCTGTGACAGGGACAGGGCGGCCAGCACGGGGGCTCCAACTGGCTACCCTACCGGAGACTGACGCCCGGCCCGTGACCCACCCTGAAATGTCTGACTATAGTGGACTATAAGCAAAGAAATATAATGCGAGCACATTTGAGAAGTTAATAACAGCATCAACTGAGCTCAAGCTCGAAATGGCCTAAGATATTTCTTCCTCCACCACACCCGATGTCTTCCATCTTTTTGCAATTTCTCTCTGTAACAGATTGTTGATTTATTGTAAATATGCTTTTTTTGCCTCTGGAGACGTTATCTCTTCAGGGTTTCTTAAATAAAAAAGCTCACTTCTCAGAATCACCACTGGAAATTTATTTCTCTTCATGTCTCTTCATCTATATAAAACCACGCAAGCGTGGCTGACATTTTTTATTCAAAACACATCCATAATGCTGAAGATTGTGGTACACTTACCTTTTTCTGTCAGACTGAAGTGAGCTGAGATGCTATTTAGAATATTAATAAAGAGTTTTTCAGACAGCCAAACAATAGTAGGACAATATTTATCAAAGTCATTATCCTCAGAGGGAAAAAAGCCCAAAATCTGAAATATTTAAGTATCAAAAAAATTATAACAATTTTTTTCAGATTACTTTACTTAAGCCAATTCTTAAGGAAAAGAATGTAGTGTGTTAAATTCAAGTACAATATAACCAGAATTGTTAATATGAAAAGTTAAATAGTACAGATTATGCCAGTTTTTTGTTCTATAGTTAAGGGAAACTCATGGTTTAAATATTTTCTCCCTAATAAGCTAAGTTATTATTCATGTTAATTTCAATCTAAAATAAAGAATTGGACTCAAGTAAATTTTCTCTTTTAAATATCCTGAATTATTGATTTATAACTTCTGCATTTAGAAAATAAAATGTTATTTTCTAGATAAAAATAACTTTTGAGGGCCTGGCAGGATGGCTTAGTGGTCTAAAGCACCTGCTTAGGAAAGCTTAGGCGGCTGCAGGGACCATGGTTCGATCCTGGTACCACATGCTGC
>PVJA010036490.1:0-21056 GCA_004027025.1 Myocastor coypus
ATACAATGGAATACTACTCATCCATAAAGAATGATAAGTTTGAAGACTTCATATATAAATGGATGTATATTGAACATATACTCATTAGTGAAATAAACCAGACCTATATGTGTAAATATCGTATAGTCTCCCTAATATAAGAACTTTAAAGAAGAAAACAAGAACTTAAGGGCATAACACAGCTGAATGTGTTATGGATCAAACAACGAATTGACTGGAAGCAGACAAAGCAGAAAACATCAATAGCAAAACCATACACTTATGTACACAGGATGAATCAGATATTGGTCTCAAGAACCTTCAAAAGGTTCAGCATATTGACTATAGCACAATATAACGCTAAAACCATGTTTGGAATACATGTCACTCTTGTCTTTTTGATATGTACTGTTCCTGGTGTAAACTCAGTTACTGTCATTCTCTCAAGAATAGTACTTGAAAATAAGAGACTGGGCCGAAAACCATATTTTTGACAGGCTACAATTTTGTATTTCCTTGAATTTCCAAGTATCTGTGTCAAAATTGTGTAACTGCTTATATCACATTGTATGGAAAGTTATTAGAATATCAATGATGGTCAGAAAATATCATTTCCAAGCTAAGTCAAAGATATCTGATACTCAGAAAGCCAGTGAGGATAAGCCCAGTACCTATGTTATAGAGTAATAGTATAACAGACCGAAATAGAATTCTTTAGCTCTTATTTGTAAGCTTTGTTAGGTGAGACTAGAACACTATTCAATTCAGTTCTAATTTTGTTCTACTACTGGAGCAGAACCATGCAGAATACCTAATGCTATGTACTTTATAAAGTTTTTTGAATTCATTTGGGAGAAACTAATATTGACTGAGTAGGCCCTAGGGATTCCTTCCTCTAATCTTTTTGAGTGATTTTCCTCTCCCCTACCCATCGTGGTCTGGAGCAGTTAGTCTGCACCTAGCCTGACCCTTTTAGTTAAAGACTTGAAAGGGATCTTGTAGAAATTTCCAGAGTTATTTTTCCATACGTTTCTTTCTCCTCTGGCTTTCTGCCCTGTGAAGTTTTTGTCTTCTTGGTCTCCTTGAATTCTTAGCTATGTCTTTTTCAGCTCTGATGCAAGAAAACTGAGCTTGGTTTGGTTTTTCTCTTCTTAGATTATGATCTAGAAACTCTCCAAGCAATAAGCTGCAATCATAAAAGTCACTTCATTTTCCTTTGCTCAGTGATCACTGTCTTACAATGTCATTTTTCCAGTGTCTGAAAACAATTGCTTTATTTGTTCAATTTTTTACTTAAGGCAAGAGGGTGTAAATAAGTCTCTTTATGCTTGTAGGAAGCAAAAGTGTATGTTTTTAATGTAGAACTATATTCTTCCGATTTTAAAGTTTGTTGAGTGTTTCGTTTGATTTCACTGCTTAATACAAATATTCACTAATATAACCTTTGTTACATTTCACACCTCATATTGACAACTAACTTCAACCTGTAGCACCTAGATTTTTTCTTTTGATGTTGAGGATTTAAGACACAACCCATGGGATTGTGTATGCCAAGAATGTGCTGTACCATTGAGCTATACCCTGAGCTACAGGAAGGCTTATTTTTAACACTTCACACTGATGTTAAGGAGTGTTATGGTGAAATGTTGTTCAAAGGGTATGAAGTTTTAACTTATACAGGGTAAGTTCTAGAGACCTAAAGTACAGCATAGTGACTACGGTTAACAATACTATATATAAAACATTATGTGACAGATTTTATAATGATTTCATAGTACGTAAATATACCAAAACATTTTATGTATGTATCTTTTCTCAGTTATATTTCAATGAAGCTAAGAGTATAACGAGTCTGATACCAAGGTAACTTAATCTTCATGTATATGGTTTTCATTTTCCAATTTTTAGTTGCAAATAACCACATGGCTTTCATGGTTTCTTTTAGGATAGTGATTTATTCTCTGATACAGCATTTTTTTTTTTTTTTTTGCTTTAGTGCAAATAATGAAACTTTTATATTTTATC
This sequence comes from Myocastor coypus, assembly GCA_004027025.1. Classification (NCBI taxonomy): domain Eukaryota; kingdom Metazoa; phylum Chordata; class Mammalia; order Rodentia; family Myocastoridae; genus Myocastor; species Myocastor coypus. The sequence continues at coordinate 2,005 of PVJA010036490.1, forward strand.
ATTTACTTAGTTTTCTATTGTAATGAATGGTTTTAGCTTTTTGAAGAATGTTAGGGGACAGTTTGGTAATCAGTTAGAGATTCTGAAGTGAGATTAAGTTGGGGAAATTCAAGATCCAAAAATGAGGGCTAGGGAGATAGCTCAGTGGAATAAGTGCTTCACAGGCAAGTGCAAAGTCCTGAGTTCAATCTGTGGTACCCTCCCCCACCAAAATCCAAAAATAGTTTTACCCTAGGGAGCCAGGGAGATAGCTCAGTGGAATAAGACTTGCTTGGTAAGCGCAGGATCTTGAGTTCAAATGGATTACCCCTAGAATATATACTACAGCATTACAATCACATAAATGGTAAGGTTCAACATGTACAGAGAAATGAATTAATATCCTGGTCTACTGTATTCTAAGTCTCTTTGTTTTCCCATTCTGATGCCTATTATTGAGTGGAGGAGTCTATAAATATCAATTAGGTCAAGTTGGATTTTCTATATCAGTGATGGTGAACCTTTTAGAGCTTTCGGTGTTACAAGCAGCCTGCTGTAGCATGCTTGCCATAGGTTCTTCACTGCTGTTTCATAGCATTTCAGATTTGGTCTACACACTGTACTTATTCCAGGGGAAGGATTGTTGCTGCATAAGAACAAATTCATTTTTTCTTGTTTTCTTTACCTTATATCAGGTTTTACATCATATGTTTTGGGGCTCTATAGTCAATCAAGTACATTAACATTTAGACAGCTATATCTTTAAAAAGAGGAAAGGAATTTCCTCTGCCCCACACCAGACCATATTATGGTATCTTCAAATGTAGAGATAGTGGGTAGTTGGGAGAACAGAAGTGGGGTGGAGTGGCAGAGGCAAGAAAGGTAGGGCCACGGCAGGCCTTCCAGAGTTTTCACATGTGCAACACAACACACAGAGACCAAGAATCATTTTTGTAGTTTTGTGCTGTATTGCTGGGGCCCCAAAAGTGTGACTATGGAATGACAGGAGTGGTATCCAGAATGAAAAACAGTCTGTGTGGTCCAAGAAGAGACAAAAAGGAATAAGGCAGATGCTTCCACTGGGAATGTGACTCCCCCAAACCTTAGTGTCACGTGAAAAACTGAGATACAACAATGGAAATGGATTTAAACCCTGAACTGACTGTGATAGTTGCTGCCAGCCAGTGAGTGAAGGCTCTAAATAGAAATCACAAGAAAAAAAGTTATACTTTTCTTGTGTGTATACCTTTCTTGACCTTCAAAATTCATTCCTGGGCTGGCGAGATACCTCAGTGGTCCAAAGCACCTGCTTAGGCAAGCTTACGCTCAGTGCAGGGACTGCCATTCAGTGGACACCAAGCATCACATGCTGTGCCAGCACCGCCCCCTGGGTGGGCAGAGCTCGCTAAAAAAAAAAAAATCATTCCTGTTTCTCTGCCTCCTCCTTCTACACACACACACACACACACACACACACACACACACACACAGCAAACATTAATCCATTAATCAAAACCAGCCATAGTGGCTATAGTAATACCAGGCTGAGTTGATTTCAGAACCAAGAAAGTTGTTGGCCATAGAAAGAAATGGTACATGACAGAGATGTTTATTCACAGTTGCCAATTCCTTACAATTTGCCACATTTACTTTTTTTTTGCCTCTTTTTCTCTGTATCTGTGCCTTTCTGAATCATTTGAAACTAAGCAAATACTTCTAGAAGCATTTTTCATGACAGCAAAAAGGCAGACAAAACCAAATATCTATCAGTTGATGAATAGATTAAAAAATAAATTTATACAATTGAAAAGTATCTGCCATACAAAGGAATGAGGTACTAATAGCTTCACACAAAGTGGGTGAACATTGACATCAGTGCACATATGTCTCTGAGATATGATGATTTTAGTTCTTCTGCAAAAATATCCAGTAAGGGCATAGCTGGCTTGAATGGGACCTCCACACTGATTTCTGTAATGGTTGCACTGACAACTAATTCGAAGATAGCAACATGTAATACAGCAACCATTGTTGAATTCCTTACTCTGTTTAGTTAGATCTTACATCAGTTCTAATCCTTTATTCTATTGCTAGTATTTCCTATATTATTATTTATTATTTATTTATTTTTATTTTGTATTTTTTAAAAAGAAAAGAAAAACAAATAAAGATTCTGAAACAAAAAAATAATAAAATAAAAAATTATAAAAAAAAAAAAAAAAAAAAAAAAAAAAAAAAAAAAAAAAAAAAAAAAAAAAAAAAAAAAAAAAAAAAAAAAAAAAAAAAAAAAAAAAAAAAAAAAAAAAAAAAAAAAAAAAAAAAAAAAAAAAAAAAAAAAAAAAAAAGAAAAGAAAAGTGGCCCGGCAGGATGGTTCAGTGGTCTAAAGCACCTGCTTAGGAAAGGTTAGGCGGCTACAGGGACCGCGGTTCGATCCCCAGCACCACATGCTTCGCCAGCCCTGGGCTGAGCCAGCCATAAAAATAAATAAGCAAACAAACAAGTTCTGAAACAAGAAAATAAATAAATAAATAAATACAAATCTTTAAAAAAATAAAAAAATAAAAAGAAAAGAAAACATCCTAAATAAAAGACGCCAATGAAAAAAAACCCATATATTGTATGATTCTTTTATATGAAGTGTCCAAAATAGACAACACTACAGGGACAGAAAATCAATTACAGTTGTTTTAGGCAACGGGAGGGAGGAGAAGGGAACTGAGTAACAGGTAAAATGTTTCTTTTAAGACTGATGAAAATATTCTAAAATTCATTGTGGTGAGGGTTGCAGAGCTGTGACATGCAGATAAGCCCCAACCTATGATGGCTCAACTTACAAGTTTTCTTTTTGAGACAGGGTCTTACCATGTACTTCAGGTTGGCCTTGAACTCGCTGTGTAGCCCAGGCAGTGCTTGAACTCATAGCAATCCTCCTGCCTCAGCCTAACATGTTGGGGTTACACGTGTGTGCTACCACGCCTGGAAGAATATTTTTTTATTTTAGAATGTTGCAAATTGAGATGCATTCAGTAGAATTTGTACTTGGAGTTTTGAATTTTGAATGATACTGTAAACCACAGCTCCCAGTCAGCGACATGATCACAATGTAAACCAGTATTCTACAACACATTATATTATTAAGTTAGGCTATTTGGTAGTTTAGGTTTATTAATGCATTTTGACTTCTGGTATTTTTAGTGTACAGTAATTTTTGTCAGGAAGTATGTCCTTTGACAGTGAAGGCGCATATGTGTATGTAGAGAGATTCATTTTAATGCCTAGATCCATTTTAAATAGATCCTTGCAAATATTGAGGCTTGATAAGCACAAAATCTGCTATGATACGCCAGCACGCTGGACACTTGGGAAAGAGCTGAGTCCAAAGGCGGTCCATCCTGCTTAGGGGAAGTCAGCCCTCGTGATACTAAGGCCTTCATCTGATTGGGTGAGGCCCCCCATTTCTACGCAAGGCAATCTGCTTTATTCAAAGTCCATCAATTAAAATGTCAATCTCCATCACAGCTTAGAAACACCTAGAATTATGTTTAATCAGATGTCCTTGCACCATGGCACAGTCAGGTTGACACAAAAATATTATACTGCTTATTTTTCAAAGCTAAAATTATTTAAAATTATGGTGAAAGAGAGCACTGGTTGAATACTTTATAAACTGCTTCTCGGGTTGAGTTTCTCTGATGTTTTCTCATGATTAGACCTGAGTTATGGGTTTTAGGGAAAGAAAAATAGAGTGCACAGGGCACACAGTTACATGATTCTATCACTGGTGATTTCATCTCTGATCATTTCATTAAGGTGGTATCTACCAGTTTTTTTTCTACTGCAAAGTTACTAGTTTCTTTTTCTACACTTTCTTCTATACAAACAAGTCAATTAAGACTAGAATACAGTCAAATGGAGACAATTAAGCTCCATTTCCAAAGGATGACATCTTTCTTACTAGGAATTCTTCTATAAGGAATATTTATCTTTTTCCATTGTTTATTATTTTTAATAATCTATATCAGTATTGTCAGCATGGACTTGTGGATGTTTACTGGGGGTTCTATAATCCATGTTATTATTATTTGTTCCTCAAGTCATTCCAGCTGTTTTGAATTTATGGTCATCCATTGTTTCTTTTCTTTTTTTTTTGCTTTATTATTTGTTCTCAGTACTTTTTTTTGTTCTGAGTACTTTCTAATTTTCTGGTAGCACAAGATGCTCTAGGATCATCTTGTATTTTCTCTCAGTTGACCCTAGATGTAGCCATTTCTGCTGGGAAGCCTGTTTCCTTTTATTGAAAGATGGCTTTGAAAATCAAGATCTGGATGATGGCCATTCGTATTGCTACTGGGATGAAATTGCTTTTAAACCCTTTAAAAGAAGTAAAGTAAGAAATCATATGTATTAACACATGTATGCACACATATTTATAATTGTTTCTGTCTGCATATATATTGAAATAAACATGGCCTCATTGGCATTAGATGTATGATATTCATGTAAAATATTAAAATCATGGGGGCTGGGGAGATAGTGTGGTGGCACAAGTGCCTGCCTGGCAAGTGCAAGGTTGTGAGTTTCAACACTGGTCTGGAAAAAAAAAAAAAGTTAAAATCATGCCTTGTCTTCCCAAATTTTCATAATTATTTCATCTATAACAAAAGCAAACATGTCATTACTGTAAAAAGAATAAAATGAATGAGTTCATACTTAGATCTCTCGTTTGAATCTACTACTAGTTCACTAGCCTTTGCCCTTCCTCATTTGTTTATATTTAACTACTTACTATATTATCATGACTAGTGTTATCTATAACTTATTCGCTAATTTGTTCACAGACTACATATACTGTAATTTCACAGCTTCTGTTTTGTAGTTCTGTGTCTTGAAATAGCTAATTAAAACATTGCTTTCCAAAGTTACTTCAGTCAAATCTGCTTTTCTCTATCTGCTTCAGTGAGGTAAGGAAGAAATCTCCTACTGTGAAAAACATGATCTCATGATGCAATCTTTAAGCAGCCTTTTAAGAGATTAGACAGATGACCTATGCCTATGAATAGAGACGTTGCTATTTGGAAATGAATTGACAGGTGTAGAATTTTTCTTATATGATACTGAACTGAACTGGAAATATTTAGTTTGGTGTTGTTACCAAATTATCTATTAATGGCATTGGCTTATATTTTTCTTTTGTTTCTGTCTGGTTTGTTTGCTTGTTGTTTTTGGAAAGTTTGGACATAGAGATATTGTTTCTTTGAAAAAATGCTTTGAAATTTGAATTTTCTGAATATTACAAATTAGATCTAGTTCTTGTCTACTTCTGGGACTAAGGGTGGGAAAAAAAAAAGCCTTGAATCTCATTAGAAACCTATGAGGGATAAGTTGGTGCAAAATGTTTCCTACATGGACTGCCCAAGTAGTTGAAATCAGATTTGGAGAACTTGAGGGAAAGGATTAGAATGAGATTGATGCTAGTGAAAGCATAGGCCACCAAGGTATACATCCAAAGGGTGAGAAAGAGGACTAGACATTGGATCCCTTTTTGTATTTTGATGATTTGGTCTTCCAAAAGGCCAACAGAAGCTGAAAGACTATACAGTGCCCTTCCTATGCCTGACTCTAAGGAGGTGTGAGTAGGCCTGGCAACAGAGGTTTCCTTCTGGGGCCTCAGTAGGATGATGATAGCCTACCAACAACCGTGGGAAGAATATGAGGGATGAGATAACTTTGTCTTTCACTCCTTTGGCTTCTACTTTCCCTCTACTTTAACAACCTAACCTCAGCCTTACACAGAACTAGCTCATTATAAAAGCCCAGAAGCTGGAAAAAAAAAGTTCAAGGATAAAACATATCTACCAAAACTTGAAGAAAATAAGCAGATGTGCATCTGGTTTTAATGCTCATTACACCAAAAGCACAAAAACAAAAACCTCTTTGAATAAAAAAATATGAACACTTAGGAAGAGTCACACGTAGTGTAAATATTTTCTGAGTCATTATGCATCTTCATCTTTACCAGAATATGCTAAACTCTTTTTTTAAAAATAATTTTTCATTTCATTTTATTTATTTTTTTCTTGTTTCAGAACCTTTGTTTATTCACTCATTTTTATGGCCGGCTCAGCCCGCCCTGAGGGCAGGGCTGGCGCAGCATGTGGTGCCGGGGATCGAACCGCGGTCCCTGAAGCTGCCCAAGCTTTCCCAAGCAGGCGCTTTAGACCACTGAGCCATCCCGCTGGGCCCCCTAAACTCTTTTTTAAAGTGATGGTGGCAGTTTGTATACTCATCAAGAATGTATGAAAGTTACCTTTGTTAAGCCTTCTCTTCATTAGTTAGTATTATCAGACTTTCATATGTTTGCCAAGACAATATGTTTCCGTGGTATGTCATGGTTTTAATTTGCATTCCTCTTTAACAGAAAGACCTATTTAGATTTTCTTTTTTTATGTGTTTTTCTGAAATGGTTATTTCACTGCTTTGACCATTACTACATTGAGTTGTTTTTTTCTCTTTACTTATATGTAGGCATCTTTTACATATTTGCATGAGTCCTTGATCAATGAATGTGTTACAAATATATTCACTCACTCTGTGACATGTCTCTTTATGGAGTTGTCCAATGAGTAAAATTCATAATTAATTAATTAATCAATATTTTTATTTTTTTGCCTTTAATTTTTACTTTTATTTTTTATTAATTTTAATAAGAAAGAAACAGTCATAAGCCAGTTTCAAAACAGGTAAGTAGGACAGTTACAATAACTGATACATTGCATATTTTTGTCTTCCTAGTAGTTACTCAGAGGACAAGATGCAGACATGATATTTTGTCTAAACACTATTAGTACAAATTTTTCTCATTGAGCTAAGAGAAAGTAGTTATATATCTATCCTAATTATTATATATATATATATATATATATATATATATATGATATAAATGGAGCTGCCTCCTTTATCTAAAGGGCATTTTATTTTTATTTTTTTACATTATTTATTTATTTATTTATTTATTTATTTTCTTGTTTCAGAACCTTTGTTTGTTTATTCACTCATTTTTGTGGCCGGCTCAGCCCGTCCCGAGGGCAGGGCTGGTGCAGCATGTGGTGCCGGGGATCGAACCGCGGTCTCAGAAGCCGCCCAAGCTTTCCCAAGCAGGCGCTTTAGACCACTGAGCAATCCCGCCGGGCCCCCATTTTATTTTTTTAATAAATTTTTAAAATTAATTTTAATAAGAAATATCAATATGATAGTTTCACAACACATTAGTAGTACATTTGCAATAATTGACATATTGCATATTGTCCTCATAATAGTAATACAGAGCACAGGGTGTGGACATGATACATTTTCTAAGTGATACTGGTAAGGAAAGAAAAAAAATTTCTTCTCTTTGAACTGAGAGGAAGTAGATGTATACATAGTCCAGTGTTCCATAATTGCAGTGGGTTACCGGTGAAACTGGCAATGTTGGACGTTGTTGATTTAAGCCTCTTACAGCTCATCATAATAATCTAGTTCTGCGTTTTATGACTCATAACTAAGCTTTGCTGCTGAGTGATCAGGGGCAAGTTAAAGCAAGACTTATATAACAAAACATTAACCTTTTTTTAGCTTCCAAGGTCAAATCCCCTCAGGATTAACTTTGGAACCATGTACAGAGCTTTGTAGAACTGTTGTCATTGTCAGCCTTCGAGATGAGTCATGCCCTTTGCTTGACCAGTTTGCTTTCTGTGAAAGCCTGAGAGAATGTTTTTTCTCTGGGTGACTCTCCTTAGACACACTATAGTTCATTTATCCCTTTCCTCTGAGGTCCCATAATCTCCTTGACCAGAAAATTTGGGACACCTCTGAGTTATAGGATATTACAGCACATGTTCTCTTATGTCCTGAGTCCTTATTGACCTTGAAGGGCTAGGGACAAAATATTGGCTATCTTCATAGCCTTTCTTTTTCTCCAATTTTTGGTCTGTTAACTTACATTTTCAACCCCCCCAGCAGAGAAGCTTCGTGATACTATTACACTATAGCATAGGTACTTGAGCTTATCATCACTGGCTCTCTGAGTATCAAATATCTTTGACTTAGCTTGAAGTTGGTATTTTCTGTCAATCATTGATATTCTAATAACTCTATAGAATGTGATAGAAGCAGTGGCATATTTTGACACAGACATTTAGAAATCCAAGGATGTACAAAATTGTAACCTGTCAAGCCTATGGCATTTTGGCCAGTCTCTTACTCTCAATTAATACCTTTTTTTTTTTGTTTTGTTTTTGTTAACTCATCATTGACTTGAGAGAGAGTATAACAGTAACTGAGTTTACATTGGAAGCAGTACACAACTAAAAGATGAGAATGACAGGCATTCCAAGCATAGTTTTAGTGTTGCATGGTGCTATGATCAATGTGACAAACATTTTGAAGGTTCTTAGGACCAATATCTGATTCATCCTGTGTATATAAGTGCATGGTTTTCCTCCTGTTGTTATCTCTCTTTTCTGCTTCAAGTCACTTCGTTGTTTAACTCATAACCCATTCAGCTGTGTTATGTCCTTAAATTTTTGTTTCTTTCTCAGAGTTCTTACACTAGGGAGACTATATGATATTTACACATGCAGGTATGGTTTATTTCACTTATGAGCATATGTTCAATATGCATCCATTTATATATGAAGTCTTCCAGCTTATCATTCTTTATAGCTGAGCAATATTTCATTGTATAAAATACCACATTTTATTCAACCATTCTTCAAATGATGGGCATTTTGGTTGTTTCCAAGATTTGGCTATTACAAATTGGGCTGCTATAAACATAACTGCACAGATATCACTATGGTATGATGTTTTCAGTTCTTCTGGGGAAAATTTCCAGTAGTGGGATAGCTGGATTGAATGGGATTTCCAGTTCTAGATTTTTAAGGATCCTCCGCACCACTTTCTATAAGGGTTGCACCAATCTGCATTCCCACCAGCAGTGGAGAAGGGTTCCTCTTTCCCCATAGCCTCTCCAATATTTGTTGCTGGTTGATTTCTTTATGGTAGCCATTCTTTCTGGGGTGAGATGGTATCTCAGTGTTGTTTTAATTTGCATTTCATAGATGGCTAGCAATGTGGAGCATTTCTTCATGAATTTACAGATATGTTGAATTTTTTCTCTGAGAAGTATGTGTTTAACTCAGATACCCATTTCTGGATTGAGTCTTTGAATTTTGGAACTTAATGGTTTTTAGTTCTTTGTAAATTCTAGACAGAAGACTTTTGTCTCAATACTTATTAATTAAAATCTTTTTGAAATTTGTGGGCTGTCTTTTCACTCTGTTGGTAATTTCCTTTGATGTACAAAAACTTTGTAGCTGGAGATTTGCTGATGCTTTCAAGTGTTAAACGTGCATTTTCACTTTTGTCCATGAACTCTTTGCCTACCCTGAGGTCTTCTAGATTTTCTGTCACTTTCTCTTCCAGAAGATTGAATGTTTATCTTTTAATGTTTAAATCTTTAATCCATTTTGATTTTAGTTTAGTGCATGGTGATAGACTTGGGTCGTTTTATTTTTTGACATGTAGAGAGCGAGTTTTTCCAGCACCATTTGTTAAAGAGGCTGTCTTTCTTCCAAGGAGTGTTTTTGGCCCCTTTGTCAAAAATAATATGGCTGAGTGTATTTGTATTTGATTCTGCATCTTCTAATCTATTCCATTGATCCTCAGGTCTATTTTTTGTGAATACCATGCTGATTTTCTTACTGCACCTTTGTAGTATAACTTTTGGTTAGGAATTGTAATGCCTCCTGCCCTACATTTGTTACCCAGAATTGTCTTTGCAATTCTGGGTCTTTTTTGGTTCCAAACAAGTTTTAGGAATGATTTCTCTTGGTCTGTGAGGTATGTTGATGGTATTTTGATAGGAACTGAATTAAATCTGTATAACAATTTAGGAGGTATGGCCATCAGTCACAGTGTTGGTTCTTCCTATCTAGGAGCAGGGAATATCTTTCCATTTTCTGAAATCTTCTAGGCTCTCTTTTTTCAGAGTACTGCAGTTTTCATTGAAAAGGTCTTTTACTTCCTTAGTTAGCTTAATGCCCAAGTATTTCATTTTCTTCGGTGCTATCATAAAACGTACTGTTTCTCTAATTTCTCTCTTGGTGTGTTTGTTATCTGTGTAGAGGAATGCTACTCACTTTTGTGTGTTGACTTTTTGTTTTAATGAGCAGAACATATTTATTGAGAGGGACAGGAGGGGTGTCCCAAGTGGGAGTCCCCTGGAAGCTGTCTCTTCCAGGGGCTCTTATATAAAAGACATGGGGACTCACTTAGGTGGGTATGAGGTGGGATAAAACTGTGGTCAACCAATGAGATTACAAGCACCATTGCTCAGGTAAAATTGATTAACATCGGGATCCAACGGGAAGGCAAGTCACGTAGCAAGCGGGCAAGAACACCACCTATTGAGCTTGGGCTTATGACTCTTCTTAGGATCTTTCAAGGTAGTTGATATCTACTTAGAGTATCAATACCTGATGCCCATCCCTTGGGAAGTACGTAGTTGCTTCTCTTTATTCTTGTGTTGAGATCTGACCCACAGCAGAGGAGTGTATGTCTCTAGTAGCAAAGTCACCTTGACTTCCATGTCGTCCTTGAGGGCCTGGCCCTGTCTGACTGCGTATAATATTTCTATCTAATTCATGTGCCTACAACATTCCCCCCTCTGAAGAAGTAACCTCAACTGCCATGAAGGAAGCATGGTCGATGACCGCTTTGGCTTCTTCAGGCTAAAAGGGGTCGTAGTTGTGAACTGGCAGTCAGAGATATTCTCCAGAGGTCCTATCTAAAGTCCCTCAATACACACCAGGCATTTTTATCTTGGATAGGTGGAATCGCTTTAAATCTGGAGAAGACAAAGCCAAAGAAACTTTTAAACATGCATGGGCCAAATAACATCAGTGGAATAATTATGAATGCAGTCAAAATGATTTTTAACAAGTAAACAGTAATGACTTTAACAAAGTTGACAAAGATAGGGTCTGGGGACCTCACCATTTTACATACCATTGATTTGACATCTAAAATTTTGAAATCATTACCAGAAGGATCGGGAAGGTAACGTTTTTTAGGTCTATTAGCAGAGAGCTCTGAAACATGGGGTTTAATATTTTATGACTATTGGGTATTGTTTTAAATAAAGTGACCTTTTATGTTTTATCAACTCTAGCATTACTTGGGCCACATGAATTGCCAGAAATAGGGAAAACACTGAATGCTCTCTAGTTGGTAAGTGGAGCCACTAGCTGGGTAACTGCTGACACATCTGCATGAGCATCTATTAAAAGTTTAACAGGCTTTCTCTTTGTATTGGCAGTTAACATGGGTTTTCTCAGGCTGACAGGCAAAGACGCATGACCACCTCAATCTCAAACTTCCTCTGACTCCATCATGAACACTTTCTTCCTCTCTAGCAGCTTTGGACATTTGTTTGAAATGTCCCTTGTCTCTGACTGGCCTTTGTTCTAGGCTGTTAGTATCACCATTTTTATTTTCCATCTATAATTCCAATCTGTGTCCTTTCTATTATGAAACACCTCAACTCAAACTCATTCCTGTAAACCCTTTTAACTTCTTCAGCTTGTGTCAGACATCTGGGGCCCACTGAGCAACATATAACTTTTTGGTTTTAAGGCCTCCTGCAGGCAGCCCTGCTCAAGGAAGGTAAGGGCAATTTCCCCAATAGTGGATTTCATGACATAGGATTAGACTGATAGAAGATACATCTTTGAGGGATTGCCCTGCCCAATGAACGTAAAGATAGTTTCCCTTGTAATGAGGAAGGAAACCCCAAGAAAACTCAGTTTACCTGGGCTGTATGAGAAGCTCAGGTCTTGTTATATCTCTATAGACAAAATCTGATGGATCCCAGTAAAAGGAATCTAAATGTAATCAGGCATAGTTACTATAGGTTTTATCTATGCTATTACCTGGGTTTTGGTAAGATACAACAACAAATTTGAGAGATTAGCATATGTATAATCAAAGCATGAGCATTTGAGCTAACACTGGCATTTGGACTCCCTTATTTATGGAGTTTGACAGTTTAGTATAAGTCCTTTAAACTTTAAAATTATCTCTAAATTGAGAACTTAAGACAACTGGATTAATACCTTATTTTTATTGTCAATGCTTTTAAATAATCTAAGTATAGTATGGCATATTTTTAGTTACATTTTATGAGAGAACAGTGACATCAGAAAGTTATTTTTATTTTTATAAAACTTTTCTGTAAATAATTTTACCTTTTAATTGAAAAACACTCATAAATTTTGACTGAAATAATAACATTTTAAAAACATGTCTAATAATCTTTTCTAATTAACACACATATAATGCATTATGAAACATTAGGCAATCTTACTTTTGCAAAATCTAATCTATAAGGTCACACCTATATTTACTATCAATATGAAGTACCAGAGTTATATCAAATATCAACCAGGCTAACCTAATACACTTATCAATACACAGCATTCAGATTAAACCAATGTCTCATTTAGTGTTTTAGATATGGCCCCATTGTAAGCAAGGTGCACCGCCAAAGTACTTCTCCTTTTAACACTGGTTCTGAGTTGTCACAAATATAATACCTGAATCTATCCTTAGGCCCAAAGCTAATGGACACTGTGTAGCCAGTGTCTTTAGAACTTTATGTTGACAGGATATTATCTCTCTTTGGGTATCTCTTTTAACTAGAGAAATACCTTTTAAGTCTTTTGTATATGAAAAACAACATATATTATATTTGTAAAAACTAGCCTCAGCATAATTTTGATTAGTTAGCAACTGGAATATAGTAAAGTATCTTAGTTATAGCTATAGCAAAATGTCTTTTAAAGTCTGTTTTTACTGAAGTATAACTGGAAGGAACGTCAGGGGTGGAGAAGAACAAACATACATGTGCCAATATCCAGCAATAGGCGGGGTTTTTCTCTAGTCATGATTACTCAGGGTTCCTCCATAGAGATGACAGGCAGAGAGATAACAGTCTGGCCAGAGAGAAGAGGCAGGCCCAATGCCTTTCAGTCCTACTGGGCCATCTGGGAAGCTGAGTCTGAGCTCTGTGGCCTACACCTCAGAGTGCAGTCTCACTTCTAGCAGCTGCCTTGGCAGTCAGGACATGGCTTGTGGGCTTCTTAAGGCATTCTCTCTTATAGTGGCCTGCCTTTTGATGGAGGGAGCAGATAAACCTCATTGTTGTTGAGCTCTTCTTGGAGCCCAGAGAATCAGAGATAGGCTCTGTATTGAGGCTGCAAAGGCAGCAATTTTGATGTCTTTTGTTTTTTCTCCCTGGTTTTTTCAGTCCTCACCATAGGAAAATTTTTTTTAGTGTCCTATAAAGTATCAAGTGAGCTATTAGGAGCAACTCTTTTTTTAACATCTGGAGCTGACTATAAGATGAACTTATCTGTAAATCATATGTTCATTAAATTAACATCTCACAAAGTATGCTTTACCAGTGTCTCTATTAAGCATTTTAAGAAACCAGAGGGGTATTTATCTTTTTCCTGGTAAATAGCTAAAATTTAAAATACCTAGAAGGCTTGATTCTAGTTCTTAGGCCTTTAAGAATACACACTAGAAAATATCTTTAACCAATCTCCTGCCTGACTACTAGGCCAGCAGGGGTCTATTTGGGCTCCAGTGGCAACAGGTAATTCCACTCGCTATCTCTTTAAAATTAACAAAATCATGTTTATCTTAAAATGTAATAGCAGCTTATACTGCTGCCTTTTAAGTCAAAGTTTGGTTTAAGATCAGAATCATCTATAGATCTTTTAAGATATGTTTTAGGCCAGAGAAAAAGACACATGGAAATTTTAAATTGCCCATTTACATCTTAAGGGGCATTGTCCTTGAAAAAAAGCTTGCATAAACTCAGATAAGAATGGGTGTAGCCCTGTACAGGATCAGATTGTAGCTGGTTTATAAGCTCCACCCTCTAGGCTATGAGGGCAATCAGGGGAAACCTTACTTATCTTAATGGTGGGTGAGGATGTGATTAAGGTGGTCTTGTCTTCAGGCTCTGAAGGTTGGGGAGAAATCTCAGGCTCCAGACTAGCAAAGGTTGTAGGATCCTGAGGACTCTGGCCTCCTTGTCGCTCATGTTTACATTTTAAAATTAAATGAGGCCTTTCTTAATGTAAAAACAACAACAACAACAACAAAAAACGTTTAAACATAAGGCATTTTTGATCATTTTCCTTCCTTTTTACAATATCTTTTTAGTTGCAAAATAGCGTCATAAAACTGATACTTCTTTCTGCATTCCATTTTGGTTCTAGGGGGTACAAAGGCCATGTGCAGAAAAATATTAAACGGCTCTTTTTTTAGCGTGTATGGATCAAACGTCTTCCAGTGTGTAATGATGCACTCTAAAGGAGTAAGAGGGCCTGGCGGGATGGCTCAGTGGTCTAAAGCCCCTGCTTGGGAAAGCTTGGGCGGCTTCAGGGACCTCGGTTCGATCCCCGGCACCACATGCTGCGCCAGCCCTGCCCCCGGGGTGGGCTGAGCCAGCCATAAAAATGAGTGAATAAACAAAGGTTCTGAAACAAGAAAAAAATAAATAAATAAAATTAAAAAAAAAATAAAGGAATAAGAGACTTTGACTGTGAGATTTCCATAAGGAATGCAAAAAGAGAGAGTTCTGGACGTCTCCACCTTACCTCTAATTTATTTCCCCTCAAGGCGTCCCATGAGTAGACCACTCCAGAGCAGGTGGATGCTCGTGGAGAGAAGAGAGACAAGATCGACCAGCATATCTACCCTCAGACTGGCGCGCGATCTTTGCCTCCCAAGAATCTCCTGAACCATGCAAACTGTGCATTTACTCCTATGGAACATTTGTGTATCAGTAATGTCTACATGAGGAAGCATACCTATTTCATAAAAAGGTGAGTTGGAAGCAGAGTGCATTTCCTACAGTGCTGTAAAACAGACTGGCTTTTGAGATAAACAGAAGAGACAACTGACTGGAAGAATCTTGCCCTGGGCCCTAGGGCAAAGAAATCTTCAGACACTTGTGTTCTTCCATCTAGTCAGCAGAGCAGCCTTCTCTATTAAATCCTTAGAGTTCACAGGTAAATACTGCATTTGTCATCTAGCAATCATATTTTACATATTGGTAAAAATATTTCACCCCTAATTAATATGTAAGGTACAGATGTAAGACATCCCTTATAGCCACTGTGGGAAGTAAACTACTGCAAGCTGTTTTATCATAATTTCTGAAGGAGTGGCTCATTCAACTGTCTTACTAGAAAACTCTAGTTTACTAGCAGAGAGAAAAAGTACAACAGGCAAAGGGAGATCTAATGGTCAAGAGCCAGTTTCCACCAAGAAACCTTTGGGTCTGGCCACTGCCCTTCAGGTGTTCTTAGTTTCTTTTGACTCACACAACCAGAGTTCAGTCTCCAGAAGGGAATCTAGTTGTATCTCTGGTCAACATTCTATCAGCCATAGATTTCGATGGGGATTCACCAAAGAACAGCTAGGGAAACCTGTCCTCTGCTTCAAAGAGTGGGTGCTGCTCTAGTAGCATTTACTAGCTGGCAGAGTAACCACTGTTTGTCCATGTTCTATAAGGGATAGTTAAAAAACCTAAACAAGATCACCTAGCATTTCATGGTATAGGCTTTAAAGTCCAAAACTTAGTTATTACACACCTAAATAATTAGGCCTAGGAGAACAGGTTATGATCTTCCCTTGCACTAAATGTTTTTTGGTCCCATACATGTGCTGCTTTTGGAGATAGCTTCTTCTGGTGTCACCCAGAAGCCAGTTCTCTCCACTGTGTCTCAGGTTTAGCCTCCTGGAGGAGACCTTCCCAGAACACTAAGCCGGGACATGGCTTTTATATGTGTCCTCCTGGACGGGCACAGTCCTCTTTTGTCTCGTCTGACCCAGAGATGGGGTATGTGTCCTTTCTCTAAAATGACTTCCTGTCTTCAGCGTTAACAAACGCTCATTTTCTAAGGGCTTCAATTAGTTGGAACAGTCTATTATCATTCCCCTAATTGTAAATGCCTCTAAAAAAGAAAGTACAAAGAGGTGGGAAAATCAGAAGTAAAGTCAAAGCAAGGAAACTGAAACAGAGCAGGCCTGACATTTCCCCTAGCATGTGGAGGGGGTTCAGAATCAGCCTATCTCAGTGAAACCTGTCCTCCAAGTCTTTAAGAATGGTTGCTGACCTAATATCACTTAGTTGGCAAAAGGAGTCCCGTGTTTCATAGACAGACATGTATATTTTCTAAGTCTGAGCTAGATTTAAAAGTCCCATTTTATGGAAGTGTACATAAAGTTCACTAGGAGGCTTACTAATGATATTCTCTCTAGCACTGTTGTCTAAAGTCAAGCAAGGAATACCACTACATTTAACATCTAGTTCAAATGCAACATAGATAAGTACGCAACAGTCATAAAATGTCCTATTAGAGAAATATCTTAACCTTATAACATTTCTGCATTTTAACTTAAATTTATCAACAACATTTTAACCAACATTTAAAAAAAACCATGTAAGAGACAAAACATAAGCAATTGTAATGACAAAATATGAACAATTATGAGCAATGGGCAAAGATATCAACATGTAAAGCATAAAATTTGTTACCTAAGTAAGTCTCAATTCAGAATTTATGATAGAAAAGCGAATTCATACCTCCGTCCAATGATCTCGGTGGAACCTCCTAATGATGCAGGAAGATAAAACTGATCTGGGGTGGATGACCTCCAATATGAAACCTCCAAATGATATAAGGAAGACTGATCCTCAACATGAAAAGTACCTAGGACGAATTTGTGTTCTCTAAAACCGAAGAATGAATTTTAGCAACAAACAGAGGTAATGAGCAGAACATATATATTGAGAGAAAGGAAGCTCCTGTCCAAGAAAGGGAGAGGAGGAGAGTACCGAGTGGGTGTCCCCCTGTGTGTTGACGTTCTAATCTGCTATGCTACTGAATTTGTGTATTAATTCCAGGAGCTTCTTAGTGGAGTTCTTTGGATCTTCCAAGTAGATTATCATGTCACCTGCAAATAGTGACAGTTTTACTTCTTCTTTACCTATTCTTATTCCTTTTATTTCTCTTTCTTGTCTAATGGCTGTAGCTAATGATTCCAGAACTATATTGAATAGGAGTGGTGATAGAGGACATGCTTGTCTTGTACCAGATCTGAGAGTAAAAGACTTCAGGTTTTCTCCATTTAGAATTATGTTAGCTGTTGGATTATTGCAGAAGGCTTTTATTGAGTTGAGGTACAGGCCCTCTATTCCAATTTGCTGTAGGACTTTTAACATGAATGAGTGTTGGACTTTGTCAAAGGACTTTTCTGCATCAATTGAGACAATCATGTGATTTCTGGCTTTGGCTTTATAGATATAGTGTATTGCATCTATAGATTTGCATATATTGAATCATCCTTGCATCCCTGAGATGAATACTACCTGGTCGTGGTGTATTATCTTCTTGATGATTTGTTGTATTCTAGTGGTAAGGATTTTATTGAGAATTTTTGCATCTATGTTCATCAGAGAAATTGTCCTGTAGTTTTCTTTTTTAGTTGAATGTCTCTGTGGTTTTGGTATCAGTGTAATACTTTCCTCTAGGAAGGATTTTGGAAGGATTGCTTCCTTTTTGATTTCATTGAAGAGTTCGAGGAGTGTTGGGATTAAGTCTTCTATAAATTTCTTGTAGAATTCATCTATCAGGTCCTGGACTTTTCTTTCTCGGTAGGCTTTTTATTACATTTTGTATTTCCTTGGATGATTGAGAGTTCTTATATCCTTCTGATTGAATTTGGGTAATTTGTACTTTTCTAGGGATCTATCCGTTTCATCTGTGTCTTCAGTTCTGTGACAGTAAAGATTCTCAAAGATTCTATTTATGATTCTCTGAATCTCTGCTGGGTCTGTAGTAATTTCACCCTTTTCATTCCTCACTGCTTGAATTTGAGTCTTTTATTTCCTTTTTTTGGTGAGGTTACCTAGGGGCTTATCAATTTTATTTAATCTTTCAAAGAACCTGCTTTTTGATTCATTAATTCTTCGTATTATTTTCTTTGTCTCAATTGAATTAATTTCTGCTCTAATCTTTACAATTTCCTCCCATCTTTGGGCTTTGGATTTTGTCTACTCTTCTATTTCTAGTCGATTGAGGCGCCCCAGGAGGGTATTTCTTTGTTCCTATTCTGTTTTCTTAATGTGTGAGTTCAGAGCTATAAATTTGCCTGTAAGAACTGCTTTCATTGTGTCCCATAAATTCCTGTAGGTTGTGTTTGAATTTTCATTAAATTCAAGATATTGCTTAATTTATTGTTTAATTCCATTTGTAACCCACTGGTTGTTGAGAAGAACGTTGTTTAATTTCCATGTATTTCTGGGGTTCTTGTGGTTTCTGTTGTCATTTATTTCCAATTTCATTGCACTGTGGTTAGATAATAGGCATGGGATAATTTTTGTTTTCTTGCATATACTTAAGCATGATCTATGTACTAATATGTGATCTATTTTAGAAAATGTCCCATGCACAGCTGAAAAAAATATGTGTTCTGAAGTGGTTGGGTGGAACACTCTGTATGTCCACTAATTCCAGTTGTTTTAAGTTCTGGTTCAGCTCTACTACTTTGCTCAGTTTTTGTCTGCTTGACCTATCTTTTTCGGATGATGGGGTGTTGAGTTCTCCTGTTAAGATTGTGGCATTGGGTATTAGATTTTTCATGTCCATTAAGGTTTGTCTTATATAACTTGCTGCTTCTGTGTTGGGTGCATACATATCTATGGGTGTCATGTCTTCATCTTAAAGTTTTCCCCTAACCAATATGTAATGGCTTTCTTTATTTCGTTTGATCAGTCTTGGTTTGAAGTTTAGACTGTCTGCAAACATGATTGCTACCCCTGCTTTTTTTGAGGTGCTGGAGCATGTACTATTGTTTTCCATCCTTTCACTTTTAGCCCATGAGTTTCTTTATGAGTTACGTGCATTTCTTTTATATAGCATACTGTTGAATTTTGCTTCCTTATCCATTC
>PVJA010036491.1:9149-21152 GCA_004027025.1 Myocastor coypus
TTTTTTTTTTTTTTTTTTTTTTTTTTTTTTTTTTTTTTTTTTTTTTTTTTTTTTTTTTTTTTTTTTTTTTTTTTTTTTTTTTTTTTTTTTTTTTTTTTTTTTTTTTTTTTTTTTTTTTTTTTTTTTTTTTTTTTTTTTTTTTTTTTTTTTTTTTTTTTTTTTTTTTTTTTAGATTTTTTTATTTCATTTTTTTTCTTCTTGCAGAACTTTTGTTTGTTCATTTATTTATTTTTATGGCCGGCTCAGTCTGCCCTGAGGGCAGGGCTGGTGCAGCATGTGGTGCCGGGGATTGAACCACGGTTCCTGCAGCCACCTAAGCCTTCCTAAGCAGGCGCTTTAGACCACTGAGCCATCCTGCCGGGCCCCTCCCTCTTTGAGTTTTGGCTTGACTTGCTCTTTCTTTTCTAGAAGCTTCAGGTGGAGCATCAGGTTGTTTATTTGGGCTTGTTTTGTCTTCCTGATATGAGATTTCACTGTTATACAATTTTCCCTCTTACAACTACTTTCATTGCATCTGACAGGATCTGATAAGTTGTATCTACATTTTCTTTTGATTGTAATATTGTTTAACTTCTTGTTTAACTTCATCTGTGACCCATTGTTTGTTCAGGAGGGTGTTATATAATTTTCATGTTTTTAAAATATTTATTTATTTATATTGCATTTAATAAGAAATAACAAGCCGGGCATGGTGGCGCAAGCCTATAATCCCAGCACTCGGGAGGCTGAGGCAGGAGGACTGGTGTGAGATCGAGACCAGCCTGAGCTACAAAAGTGAGCTCAAGGCCAACCTGAACTGCACAGTGAGACCCTGTCTCAAAAAGACAAAAAAAAAGAAAGAAATAACAACGTGGCAGTTTCAAAAGACATTGGTAGTACATTTCCAGTATTTGATACAATGCATATTGTTGTCCTACCATTAGTTATACAGAGCAGAGTGTAGATGTGATAATTCTTGTAATCATTATTGGTACAAAAAATTTCTTCTCATTGAACTAAGAGAAAGCAGTTGTATACATAATCCAGTGTTACATGATCACAGTGCATTAGGGTTATCATTGGATATTGTTTCTTGATCCACTCTGCCAATCTACTGCTTTTGTTTTTTGTGTGTGAAAAGGCCATTTACACAAATGGTTATAACTGACATATGTCAGCTTATCTTTGTCATGTTTTTTTTCTACTGTAAGATCCCTATTTTTTTTTAATTTTTATTTTTTTTCCTTGTTTCAGAACTTTTGTTTATTTATTTTATGGCCGGCTCAGCCTGCCCTGAGGGCAGGGCTGGCGCAGCATGTGGTGCCAGGGATCGAACAGTGGTCCCTGCAGCCGCCCAAGCTTTCCTAAGCAGGCGCTTTAGACCACTGAGCCATCCTGCCGGGCCCCCATTTCCTGGTTCCTTGGTACATTTAATAGATTATTTCTTTCGTGGTTGCTAGCTGTAAAAGATGTCTTCAAATTCTGAAAGTCTATCTTCAGATTCATTCAAGCAGCTGTTCCAGCTTTCAATGGAGTTGATAATTCCCTGGGTACCAGATGAATCTTTTTCGTGTACTCTAGTACTTTCCTTTATTGTTGATTCAGAGTTTCCATCGTTTTTGTATTTTCTTCTGTTTTTTTATGTATGTCTTTTTAGGTATGTGAAGCAATTATTTCATGATTGTTGTCATCTTTTTTTAACATTACAGATTATTTGTGATCTGTTTTCTTCTATAGTCTAAAAGAATGGTTTCTTTATCTCAGTTGCTATCATTTCAGAAGTTTCAGGTTTTTGACTTTAGAGTTATTCTATATACTTGTCTCCTGGAATTCTTCTGGTTGGGCTAGCGGTCTGAGATTGTCATTTGCTCCTTTATTTTCACGTTTTTAGGCTCCCAAAGTTTTTCAGTGCTCAGGGCCACACCTGCGATGGTGTACATGCAGACCATGCCTCATAAAGGCTACTAAAGCTGTTCATGGTTCAGCGTGGAGAGTATGCGATGGAGAATATTGCTGGGTAGAAGATCTGCAAGGCTTCCAGGTTGACTGGGCAGTGGGAGGAGAGCTATAGCTCTGCAGGAATCCCAGTGTCCATTTTTTTTTTCTTTTGAGAACAGGTCCCACTCTTCAATTTCGTTGGGCTCAAATTCACTATATAGCCAGGTCTGGCTTTGAGTTCCTGGGTATCCTGCTGCCTCATCCTCCCCAAGTCTGGATTAGAATTGTCCACCACCATGGCCAGCGTATTTTGTTTTTGAGACAAGCTCTACCTCTGTAACTCAGCCTGTCCTCAAACTCACTATTAAAAGCAGTTAGCCTTGAACTAGTGGTGGTTTTCCTGCTTCAGCCTCCCAATGCTGGCATAAAACCCTGTATCACCTCAGCCAGCATGTTTGTTTTGCATACAAGGCATCTCATTGTAATTCATTCTGCCTTTGTATTGATAACATATCCCAGGCTGGTCTTACACTTGTGTAGATCCTTCAGGATCAGCCTCCCAAGTGCTGGGTTATATTGGTTTATCACCAAGGCCAGTGTGTTTTATTTTTGGAACAAGGTATCACACTACATTTCAGGCTTGCCTCAAGCTCATGAGGATCTTCTTGCCTCAGCCTTCCCAGTGGTAGATTCCAGACATCAAACACCATGGCCAGTACACTTTGTTTTGAATACAAGGCCTTGCTCTGTAATTCAAGCTAACCTTGAACACATTATGCAATTCACCCTCACCTTGAACTCATGGGGATCCTCCTGCCTTAGCCTCCCAGTTGTTGGATTACGTGCATGTATGTAGACTACATATACTTATGTGATTAAACGATACTTATTGTCACTATGTGTGATTCTCTTTTTGTTGCCACTGTATATCTAATACACTTTTTATATCTCATTATAATAGTAATGGTTTGAAAATCAGTCCTCACTACCCACCAGAGTGGGTTCAGGTGGTTACTAGCACAGTCTCTGAAGCCACAATGTCTCCATCTCTTGTTGCCCCGTGTTCCACTAAGCTATGAGCATACCTCATCCCTTACCCCTGTTCTGGCCCTAATCCAAGCATGAGCACCGCTGGAGCATCCTTCAGTCTCCCTCAGACTTTCCTCAGAAAAACATTGTTTGCATTGAGTGCCTGTGTATGATTGCTGGATTTTTCTCTGTCTCTCTTCTCTTGGTTTCTAAGGTTAAGTCAGAAAGCAAAAGAGAGCTGGCCAATTTTTTTTTATCTTATTGTAGCTACAGTGAGGCCTTGAATACTAAGGAATGTAAGGAAAATTTGGAGTTTCATGACGTTCTGCCCCTCATCAATAAGTGTGGCATATTGCTCTACTTTTTCCACTTCTTTCAACTGAATCTGTCGATACAATTTTATAGTTATCTCTATAAAGATCTCATATGTTTTTGGTTGGGCTTCTTTTTATGAATTTCCAGGATTTAGTTGCTATTTAAATGCCATTTTGAAAAGAAATGAAAAAAGAAAGAGAAAAAAGAAAAAGAAAAAAAAGCCATATTGTCTATTAGTTGCTCTAGTCAGTGCTTTTTTGTTACAAAGATTTCAGTGTACTACAGTAATCACCCGTCTGCCTGGTTCTGAATTTCATTCACTTAAATATTCCATTCTTGTTACACTGAAGTTTTAGGATCCTTGATAGTACTGTCAGAAAACATTTTCCTCCAATGTTATCATCCCTTACTTATTTTGTTATCCATAATTCTGGCATTGTTTCGCAATGCTGTCTTGTAACACCCACAACAGTGTACTTTATGTCTTCCTCCTAACTTTAACCATAATTCTCCTAACATTCTATTTCAGTCTGTTTGTGACTGGTTTTTGTAATAGAAATTTCTTTGCTGCACTAGTTGAATAAAATGTTCTAGCCATGAACTCACATCGAACTTCTTTCAGGGGCTGGGGAGATAGCTCCATGGCACAAGTACCTGCCTGGCAAGTGCAAGGTCGTGAGTTTGAACCCCAGTCCCACCAAAAAAAAAAAAAAAGAACTTCTTTCAAAAACTTTTTCTATATCCACTGGCATGATCGAATGCTGTCTGTGATCTATTTTCTATGTTAGGAATTAAAATGGAAATTTTTGCCAATGTTAAATCATATCCTCTTTGTTTTGGACAACTCTGTTTATTTAATTCCATATTCTACTGCTCATTTATGTGGGATAGTTGCTTTTATATGAGAGTACCCAGTCTCAAGTGTTCTTATCATGGTGTGTACCTCTCTGATTTATGACTCCAGGAGGGCTCCTGGGGACAATATTTTGAATACAGGCTGGTTTTTACAGACAGTAAAATGGTTGACATCAGGAACACTCATGTCCTCTAACCTCTGAGGATGGCTTGAGCATTGAGTACAGTTTCACTTCCTGCAGTGGAATCAATGTTTTCTTCCTCTTTTTAGAGCAGTTGGATCATTAATTTTATTGATAACCAGTAGTCATTATCACATAAGATCTGTACACTTCACCTGTGTAATATCAAAGTGTTTGTAATAGAAACATTTTATCACGGAAAGCTTCAAACATGTAGTAATGAGGTTAGTATAAAGAGCAGTGTACCAACCACTGAGGATCAATGTTAAACGCATGGCAACTCTATTGCCAGTTAGACCCCACCTACCTACATTTCAGCCCCTGGAATAACATGGGCAATACTTATCTATATGTGTTTGAATATGCATTTCTAAAAGTTAAGGACTTTTTAATATAAAGTATCACTTCAACACAATTATTGTTTTTCAAAAGTAAGTAATCATCAAATGTCCATCTATTTTTGTACTTTTGTGAATTTTTATGCCTCCTAAATCTTTTTTCTATCTATAGGGTTTTTTTTTTTTTGAAGGAAGGAAAGATTTATTTAGCTCATAGTTTGTGCAGGTTTCAGTCCATTGTCACCTGGCTCCCAGGCAGAGTGGCACATGACAAAGAACAAGCATTCAGGGTGGTGACAAAGAGCAAAAAAGCAAAAGGAGGAACAGCAGCTATGACAGCTAGCTAGCTGCATTCCCTTCCATACATTGTAATGCAGATTACCTGCCCCAAGGTACGTGCAGCACCCACACCCATAATAATCAATCACAAACCCAATGAAACTACCCCATGACTACATGAGGCTTTAGGGGGACACCGAGACACAAACCATAACAATAGTGAAAGCTGTGAATTTCTTTTTTTGCTAGTTAAATATTAAGTAAAAATTAAATTAAATATGTCAAAACAATATTGCAAAATTAAATTAACTCTTGAGTCCAGATAATAGGCCAGAATGTGCTATATCATATGTATGAATCTATAATAAATTCAGAGTACTCAGATAGTATTTTTTTTTGAGGAACCACGGATCTAACTCAATACCTTACACTTGCCAGGTAGGCACTTGTGCCCCTGAGCTATCTTCGCAGCCCCATCACATAGCATTTGAATCAGTTAACATATCCAAAAATATCAACTGAGAGAAAATGTTCATGATATTACAGAATTACTAAGAATAAAATAACATAGGTGCCAGGGAGATAGTTCAGTGAGATAAATGCTTGTCTGGCAATCCCAAGGTCCTGAATTCAATACCTACTACTACTACTATAATAATAATAATAATAATAATAATAATAATAATAATAATAATAATAACATAAAGACTGGAATAGCACATTTGTTACCAGCACTTCTAACAGTTTGGATATAAGATATCACACAAAGTTGTAGTATGTCGTGGATATGGACAGTGTCCATGACACATAGTGGTGGCCAGGTGTCACCTCTGGGACTGAGCTGCTGCTATTTACTTGATATCCACCCTGTACACCCAGACAGAATCATGGCCCATAGGGTGCAGGAGAAGTCCATTTTTAGAATATGCTAATGGGCATACTCTGCTGCTGTATGCAAAATAATAATTGAAAGACTGCTTTTGTATATCTCTTTTTCTCCTGTGTTTAATTATTTACCCTATTCGGTATGTTCTTTCCATTCTTCTTCATGGAGTTGTGGTTATTTTCATCCCCATCTAGAATGTCTTGTAGTACTCTGTGCAGGGTTGGCTTTGTCATCATGAAATTCTTTAGTTGCTTTTTGTCATAGAAGTATTTCACTTCTTCATTATACTTGAAAGAGAGTTTTGCAGGGCATAACATTTTGGGTTGTTATTTGCTTTTGTTGCAAGAGTTGTAGTACTTTGCTCCATACTCTTCTTGACATGATGGCCTGTTTGGAGAAATCTACCATTATTCTGATGGGTTTTGCTTTAAATGTGATCTGCTTCTTTCCTCAAGCTGCATTCAGCACGCTGTTCCTGTGCTGAGTTTCTGGGATCTTGATTGTTATATGTCTGGGTGTAGTTTTAATTGGGTTGGTGTTATTTGGAGTTCTATATGCTTTGGTTACGTGAGTGTCAGTTTGTTTCCCCATATTTGAGAGGTTTTCTGCTGTAACTTCTTTCCATATTCTTTTTACATCCTTTTATTGACTCATTGATGCCTTACATTGGTTTTGCATTGTTCATCTTTGCATCATCTTGCTTTTGTTGAATTATTTTTTCCTGCATCCTAATTGTTTTGTCACCTTTTTTTTTTTTTTTTTTTTTGGCGAGACCAGGGTTTGAACTCACTACCTTGCATTTGCCAGGCAGTCACTCATGCCACAGGGCTATCTGCCTGGTCCTCCTAGTTGTTTTTAAGAGATCTTTTTTTCATTTGTTTTAAAATTTTTATTAATGTTGATGTGAAAGGACTAGAAATGAAACAGTTTCACAACAGGTTGCAAGGCCAGATACAGTAATTAATACATTGCATATTGTTGTCTTTGTTGTAGTTGTTCAAAGTACAAGATACAGACATGATTTCTTGTCTAAACATCATTAGTACAGATCTTTCTTTTCATTGCACACAGAGCAAGTAGCTGTATATGTAGTCCAATAGTTCATAATAGTAGTGGATTATTAGCAGATCTTTTCTTACCTTTTCAATAGCTGCAGTGGTGTCTTCAAGATCTGAAAGTCTATTTTCACTTTCATTGAAACTTTTTTGCCAGCTTGTGATTGAGGTTTTAATTTCCTTTATAGCACTTTGAATCTGCTTCCTACATTTTATTTCTTTCCTATATTGCTCATTCGAGGATTTCATCATTTTCCTATTCTCTACCTTTTTTAAATCAGTATCTTCTTTAGAAGCACTTAGTATTTCTTTCATTATAGTTATCATTTCTTTTTTTAGTTCAGGAATTATTTCTGATCTGATTTTCTCTATGCCTTTCTGCAGTTGTTTCTTTACTTCAGACCCTATTATTTTAGAGACTCAGGTGTGTGACCTAGTATCCCATCCCAGCATGTGAGTGAGACCACCCTGGGCCTGCCAGATCCACATTCGACCTAGAGCCCAAGCCTGGCATGTAAGTGAGACCGCCTGGGACCTGCCACAAACTCATTTGACCCAACATCCAGGGCCAGTGTGTGAGTGAGGCTGTCTGGGGCCTGCCAGAAACTCATTGGATGCAGCACCCAGGTCTGTCCTGGGAATGGAACTTCATGCATCAGAGAGGCCTGGTGTGGAACCCTGTGGCAGAACTCCCTGAAGAGAGGATAGAGGCAAGACCCACCCAGCTGATCCAGGAGAAGAACATCTTGCCAGAATGCCACAGCAGGTTCACCTCTAAGGACTGCAGCAGGAGGAAGTGGAGCACAACAGCCAGACTCAAGCCACACCCACTTGGATGAGTTTGAACTTGCTACATCCAGATCTGGAGCTAAGGTAAGAACTTGACCAAAGCTGTACACCAAAGGTCAGAAGGCAGGGCTATACAACATGACAAAGAGAAGGAGCAAAATGCTGTCTCGGGCACCAAGCCCACCCAGAACAAATACAGGACACAATAGCATAGAAGAAATTGGATATCTGTACATTGATTTTTTTAAATTTATAAAGAGAAAAACAAAAGCAAATAATAAGAACAGAAATAGAGCAACATAAAACAATGAAAATGGTACAGAGTTTCAAAACAAGAATAGAAATTAACAGTGATTGTTATACTCCATGCTGTTATCACCAAGTTATTTATCTGTAGCTCTCTATACTAATGTACACATGAACTCTTTTTTTTAAGGGAAGATATTTTCTTTTATTTTTTACTTTTTGAATTTAGGACAGGGTCTACAGGGTCTACAAGTCTACAGGGTCTACAGGTTCTCACTATATACATCAGACTCATTGTGCTTCTCCTGTTTTCAGCTTCCCAAGAGCTGGGAGTATGGGTGCACGCCACCACGCTCAGTCTTTTTCTATTTTCTTTTTGGTTCCTTTTTCTCATGATTTAATATTTTTATTCTTTAAATTTAACAATGGTTATATTACTGAACTCTTTTTTTTGTGGCTGGCTCAGCTTGCCCTGGGGGCGGGGCTGCTGCATCATGTAGTGCTGAGGATTGTACCACAGTCCTTAGGCACTTGCCTAAGCTTGCCTAAGTAGGCACTTTAGACCGCTGAGCTATCTTGTGGGCCCCTACATGAACTTTTTCTTCTTGTAATTGTGTTCTGTTGAAAAGGAGTTCAGTTTTGTGTTTTCTCTGATTCCCATTTTCTGAGTTTTCTTAAAGGCAACACTATGGGGTCTGTTAACATACTCTTTGTCACTAATTTCTAGGGCTATGCAGCTATGCTAGTCAGCTTTTTATTTCTGTGACAAAAAAAACATCTGAGACTCTCATGTTTGTGTCACCTCTTGAAAGCTCACCAGTTAGCAGCCAACCCAATAAGACTTTCCGGGGATATTTTGGTTGTATCCATAATATTGATGGCCCAGATTCACCTTTTATGTGAACTACTCCAATCCTAAATTCAACTGTTTATCCATGGAAGTCTTGTTTCATCTACTGAGAAACAGTTCTAGAAATCTACATCTAGGGCTAAGTGTGATCACTGGCACTAGGGAATTAGGAGTTTTGAGTTACTTGGCTTTCTCTGCCAATTGTGCCAGGAAAAAAACACATATAGTATATTTTAATTACATTTTGTTATATATATATATATATATATATATATATATATATATATAGAGAGAGAGAGAGAGAGAGAGAGAGAGAGAGCAAATCATGAGATTAATACAAGTTACTTTGACAGTAGTACTAATTGCATTCAAAAGTGCTCATAGAGTGGGCCATTGGCTTCCAGACATTTATTAGCTCAGTGAACTGCTGCTTGAGTAACCTTTATTTTTTAAATGTAATGAAAAAGAAGTGAGTGAGGGCCATGGAAACAGCTCAGTGGAGTAAGTGCTTGCCTGGCAAGTGTAAGGTCCTGAGTTCAATTGCTGGTATCATCAAAAAGAAAAAAAAGTGAAAAAGAAGTGAGGAAAGTAGTGATTAGAGATTAAAAATAGAAAGAACAAAAATAATTTCAATAATTAGGTCATGTTTGAACACTTAGTCAGGGAAACTAAGTTTTAAATGTATATGTCTGGCAGATGAACCTGAAAAAAATAACTTACATTTTGAGGATATATAATATATTTGACTTACATTTTATAAAACAGTTATTGTCTTTTATGGATAGAATAAGAAATAATATACTCTATATTGAATATACTTCGTTATTCCAGAAGCATGAGATACAAGTAGCTAAGAATTTCTGTATTAAAAATATGTCAAGGACCTAAAAGAATATATTTTAATGTGTATTTCTCTTTTAGAGTTATACATATGTTAAATATATATAAATATGTATATATTTCAGCTTGAAGCTTTGTGATTGAACATAAAGGTTTATTCAAACAATGTGTAATGAAGCTGTATTCAAAACTTAAGCGATAATAAAGTGTTTTAGGATAAGACTGTTTGGGAGGCTAGTTCTAGCCTGGTCAGGGAGAGACAAACTACCATCTTATGTAAGCTCTGCAAAAGCATATAAAACATGAGCAATTATTCAACACATTTAGCCAGGCTAGTGCTTACTGAATTCAGTATCAGATGAGAACACCCCTTGAAAATAACACTCAAGCTAAGCTTTCTCTCAACAGCAAATATTCTAAATAATTTAATAGCATATTCAACATAGCAGTAAATTAAATGAACAAACAGGTTGTGTCCAAGGAATAAAAATATAATTTACCATTAGAAAATGCTTTCAATTTTCATACTCCATTTACAAATTAGAGAAAAAAACACTTGATCCTGTCAGTGGCAACATAAAAGCTTTTGAAAGAACTTCAACACAACTTTAAATTAAAAAAAAAACTAACAATGAGATACAACTTCCACTTCCTAAAATCAATACCAAACATGTAAAATATTAGAAGAGTTCTCTTTAAAACCAAGGGACAAGACAAAAATATACATTCTCTTCTGATGTTGAAATGTAAACTATAACATAAAACCAAAGCTATGGTTATCAAAACAAATAAGAGATATGAACACTGAAAAAAAGATAATATGTGGTAAAAATATTGTTTTTAAAATTCAAAGGAATAACTAATTTTACTATTTAAATAAATGACTCAGAAAAATATTATATAAGCTCATTATAGCAAAAACTCTTTTTTTTTTTTTTTTTGATTTGTCAAAAGCCTTTAGAGGGCTTGGCGGGATAGCTCAGTGGTCTAAAGCACCTGCTTGGGAAAGCTTGGGCGGCTTCAGGGACTGCAGTTCGATCCCCAGCACCACATGCTGCGCCAACCCTGCCCTCGGGGCGGGCTGAGCCGGCCATAAATATGAGTGAATAAATAAACAAAGGTTCTGAAACAAGAAAAAAAAATAGATAATTTTTTAAAAGCCTTTAGAAATATAACAAATAGCAGGGCATGGCAGGGCACACCTGTAATCCCATCATTTGGAGGATGAGTTCAAGGGCAGCCTGGGCTACATAACCCAGTCTACATAGTGAGATCCTATCAAAAAATAAAATACAACAACAAAAAATAAAGGGAACAATGCTACAAATCATAAAGAAAATATTAAATTTTACATAAAAGCAAACATTTCTATAAAGCAGCAATAATAAAAAAGAATAAAAGGCAAGCAATATCTGTGAAAACATTTGTAGCACACATCCTGTTCAAACACCAAATGTAATTTGAAAACACACATATAAAGATCACTTGCAAATTAAAAAAATTTTTACAAACCAACATAAAATGGATGGAAAAGCAAACAAATTATGGATGTTATAATTACTCAGGAGTTTACACCAAAAGCTTGTCACACAAAAACCAGGAATAACCAGAATGTATAAGAGACTATATTGAATTTGCAAGAGCAGTAAAACTGCAAAATTACCTGCAAAAATGTCTAAGCATAATGAACAAGATCTTAAAGGAAGCCAATTTCAAAGATGTCTCCAAACAAGTAGACCATTGTACCACTTTAGAAAAGAAAGGTAATTATTGGAGAAAATAATATATTCATAGCAATTCTTGAGTTGTCTACAGAGTTAATGCCTGCACTGTGGGCCACAATCAGCCCTGTTCTCCATCAGTGTGGGGGCCCTTAAGGGTTATGCCCTGCCTCTGTCCTTCCTTCTCACGCCTTTGTCCTCCGCATTGCTTCTAATCCGTTTTTCCTTATATTCCTTTTTGTAATTTTGCTCCTTTTAAAAATTTCTCTTATTTTCATTGTCTATATACTTTGTTTTTCCTCTCTTTTTCTTCTACCTTCTATTCTTTGCCTTTTTGTCTTAGCTTTATCAAATTCTATAAACATTCTTCTAGTCTCGACTAAGATTCACTTTTCCCTCCTACTTGTACTATATAGATTGAGGTTGCATCTTGCATCCCCCTACCCTTAAATCCTATATCTTTAATAACATAACTGTAGAGCTTTGCTACTCTTGTAATACTTGTCTCTGTAAAATACCACTGAACTGTCTTCTTCCATTAATGAACATAGAGTTGTTGTATATATTACATATTAGTAAGTCAATATATGGGTAGACTTAATATTTATGTCATAGTTGCCAACATTTTCTCTAGCATTAAGGCTAGTACATAATTGGTTTCTATGTTATGTTAATGTCTAATTTGCTTTGGACAATACTAC
>PVJA010036492.1:5832-21088 GCA_004027025.1 Myocastor coypus
AAGAAAAAAAAAAATGCTTAATTACAATGCATGAAACGCAGAGCTAGATTAGTGAGATGAGCTTTAGGAGGCTTAGATTCAATAGCCTCCAACATCACAAGCTTCACTGGTGGCCCACTACAATTGCAGAACATTTGACTGTGTATGTATCTGCTTCCTCTTAGTCCAAAGAGAAATATATTCTTTTCCTTTTTTTTTTTCTAAGAAACATCAATAGGGAGGTGGGTCATGCCCACACACTGTACTCTGTAGAACGATTGTGAGGACAATATGCAATATGTCAACTTTCAGAGAAAGGAAGGGGGAAAAGAAAAAGGGAAAAAAATAATGTTGATTTAGAAGGGTAAATGTTTAATTGTTTGATCAATCTTATATACCTATATGTATTAATCTAAACTGGTCTGATGATGAAAATATGTAATATAACCATTGTTAAATTTAAACAATAAAAAAGGAAAAAAAAAAAGAGAAATAGAGAAACTGTGCCTGGAATGCAGGCATGCTAATTCTATACTCGCATCATAACCAGCCAAAGATAATTACCTTTTAAAAATGGAGCACCAAATACTGAGAAGATCTCGTCCCCATGGTCTCCCATCACGGTCTTGGGTCTCATGGTTGATGAGAAGCTTGGAGCATACTGGAACTCATACATGTATGTGGGGGCTCCAGCATCTGAGAAGACATGGGACATTCAGTTTATGTTATCAGGTACACAGTAGCATGGTGTCATTGTCACCAGCTGTGCAGGAAATTCCTGATTCATAACACAGTAGAGAAACATGGTTTCTAGTCATGTTGATTCCATGGTTGCATAGTCAGTTAAAGTGGACCTGGGAATGTAGTCAGATGCCTACTGACTGACAAAATAAATGAACCCAAAGTGTCTAATTAATATGCTGAATGTGCTTCATTGGTAAGATGCTGGTCTTCCTTCATTTCAAGGACATCTACCATGTAATTTTTTTCTTTTTCATCTTACTTTAGTTAATTCTAGGTTTTTTCCCTCATGCTCTGAGAAAAGTGAATTAAATTCAAATGGATTGCCTGAAAATGAGTATCCTTAACTAAAAATATATGAAAAGATGGACTATTCCATGGTCGTTTGTGTTTTAAGAAATCACAAAACTTCGAGTGACAAAAACAGAGCAGATCTCATCCCCATATTCTCCTTAGGTTTCAGGTGCCACACATATGCACTTCTTTGGCCTGAGGAGTGTTAAGGGATGAAATAATCTGATGGAAACAATGAAAAGCAGTAAGGGAAAGTAA
Source organism: Myocastor coypus (assembly GCA_004027025.1). Taxonomy (NCBI): domain Eukaryota; kingdom Metazoa; phylum Chordata; class Mammalia; order Rodentia; family Myocastoridae; genus Myocastor; species Myocastor coypus. Next base: position 7,105 of record PVJA010036492.1, read on the forward strand.
GCTTTCATCTCTCTTCTCTTTTCTGCCAAACTCTCCCAGCTCCAAAGCCTGAGCCCAGCCTGATCACCAAGCGTAAGCCCATTTTCCTGTTGGCTTGATCAGATGAACCTCCAGTGCCTATTCTTTCAGCACTAATCAGGGATCACCAACTTAAGAACTTAGAAATGTGAGGTTAATTTCAATGCCCACTGAGAAGAGACAGGTTCCGAATTAGTCTAGTGCAAATTTGTATAGCTTTTCACCAGGAAAATTGAAAAAATCAAAAAATGTAAAAACAAGAATGGATAAACATGTTTTCCTACATACTAAGATACATGGCATTTATATACAAATATTGTGACAGTATAGCATGTATGTATTTGAAATATCTTCAATTGCCTATGATCATACTACCCTGAACATGTCCGATCTGATCTGAAATCTCTTCAGTCATTATTTCACAGCATTAGAGAGTTCACCAATAATTATTTATCAACATATCATCTCAACATGAGGAAGCAGAACAGTTTCTTTAACCAGCTCTTAAAGAGCAGTTATTGTTTATCTTGAGAACTTCTTTGTAATGAGATGTAAACTGAAATTTCTGTCTTTGTAATTCTTTCAGATGTTTCTTATTATATGAATCACAGTATGGTCCAATGCTTAGCCATCATAAACTATTTTTTTTCCTCTTCTATCTTTGTGGAGTGGTTATTTTATTTATTTATTTATTTATTTATTTATTTATTTATTTATTTTTGTGGGACCAGGAATTGAACTCAGGTTCTTGAATTTTCCAGGCAAGTACTTGTTCTACTGAGCTATCTCCTCAACCCTTCTTTAACCAAATCATTCAGTTTCTGTGATTTTATCCTTCATTCATTAAGTGTATTCATTAAGTGTCATTTGGATGAAGTAACCCTTCTGTGACTCTGATCCAGTTACTAAACAGTTTCTTTGAAGTCAAGCAAGTAGAAAATAAAGGGTTTAGCTTTACCTCTGTCACCAAGACATTTTACAAAGGAACTCAGAATGTGGCTATCATGGAAAGTACTTTTGTGAATGAGTTTATTTTAAGCAACTTTTTTGCCAAAAGTATTTTTGTTTTCTCTTTATCTAAAACCAGAGAGATATATAAATCCTTTTAATAACAACCAGATCTTCAAAAGAAAGTAGGAAATGGATTTGGGATATTGCAATTAGAAACAAGAGAGGCAGAGACTATGGGACATGGCCGAAGAGACAAACATTTCCATAACAAGAACTGCAACAGAAGAAGAAAGGGAAAATGGGGCAGATGACACATTTCAAGGCACTGGGGATGAAAACTTTCCCAGTCTGAGAAACATGCGAACATCTATGGATAGAAAGTACAGATGAGCTGGGCGTGGTGACACACGCCTGTAATCCCAGCACTCGGGAGGCTGAGGCAGGAGGATCGGTGCAAGTTCGAGACCAGCCTGAGCTACAAAAGTGAGCTCAAGGCCAGCCTCAACTGCATAGCGAGACCCTGTCTCAAAAAGACAAAAAAAAAAAAAAAAAAAAAAGAAAGTACAGATGACCCCAGCTAATTTCAACCAAGGCATAAAATAATCAAACTTTCACAACTCACAAAGAAAAACAATCTCAAGAGCATCAAGATGTAACAAGCAAGTTACAGAGCTGTGGACCATAAACCACTTCCTGCCTTGAGACTAGGTGAATGAGAACTGATAGCCAGTCCTAGGAGACTTCCCAAAAGGTGTCCAGATGGGACATTTAAGGAAGCTCACTTGTCTTTAATCTCACATCCCATCTGCATATCTTTAGTTCAGTGAAAAGTTATTTGAATAGACCTGAGGTGGCCTTCAACCTGATGATTGCAGCACAAACCCAGACAGACACAATTTAACACAGACTGAAAATTGCTAGACCCTCTTCCCCTGCAGCTCCCAGTAACTCACTTTTAACATTTTCACTCCTGGGCATCCCTTCTGATCTTACACTCCACCCCTACACTGTCTCTAGATCCAACAGTTAACAATCTCTTCAGAACTGTTTCTGCTTCTGGACACACTTCAGGACACATCTTCCCATGCTTGCATTCTGAGTCCCATGTTCCAGCATAACCACAGGGAAGGAGCTTGGTGGCAGATGTTATAGGTGATTCATTCATAATTCCTGATTCTGGGAAGGCCAACTTGGCTGCCACCTCCTTAAACTCTTTCCTTAAGCTTTTATTTAACCATCAGAAACTCCTCTGTCCATGTTGGCAGCTGATCAAAGCATCAACACCTAGGAACAGCCTATAGTTCACCAGCGACAGCTGTTGATAGGGGAAACTTGCTTAGCATTGCATGACTGGCTTTCTCCATTTCACTTCCACACTTGTATTTTCTTGAATCCCCTCAGAAACAAACTCTTTACACTTGGAATCTCAGCATCTAATGGCAGACACCAAAATAAAATAGAGTCTCTTCGCATATATAGCAATGTACACTCTGCCTTTCAGGCGTGGCCCTTAGCAAATTCTAATTGGTCTATAGTGTGTGTAGGTGGAGACAGATTCCCAAGCTGGTGAGTCAATATTCTTCTCCTGTCCAACTTCTATGATTTACCTCTGTGGCCACGAGCCACAGTTACAGCAGGGACCCCAAACATCACATCTGCAATCAGGTCCAGGAATAGGTCTTTCTTTTTTAAAAGATCATCTGTCCCTCCTAAAAACTTCTCAGTGACCACTGGAACCAGTTCCTCGGGGATGTTCTGAAATGCACCAAGAAAATGGTCATGCTTACCTGGTGAATAAAGTGGCTTGTCAAGGCAGGGAGAAAGGCTTTATTGATAGTGACTTTTCCTAGTCATGTGGAAATTCCTCTGGGGATGGTAAAGTGAGAAGGGAAGAAAATGCAGATTGAACCTCATATCCCATGTTTTTCTACATTTGAATTTGGGCAAGACCCATACCATTTGCTAATGGGGAATCAAACAATTTCCACTGATATCCCAGACACTTACGAGAATGGGGTAGGACTTCCACAAGAGCGATGCAGCAGTCTGCTGGTCTATCTTTCCTTCAGAGATCGGATAGCCCATAATCTGTTTTAAAAAATGGTTAAGTATTTTCAATTCATGAGAACTAAAGAAGAATCAACTAGGACAAACAACCAAACCAAAAGAAATGGAGATTCTTTATTGGTCCCTTATAGGCTCAGGTCTTTTAAGAGTTTGAAAAATGTAAATTAAGAAAATAAATAGATGTATGGACAGAAGTTCAAAGAATATAAAGAAGACATAATATGTATCATAAAAGAACACAATAGTCACCCAACCAATAGGGAAACACTGTCAGGACGTTGTTGAAGCAGAGGATTTAGGCACAGAGAATATGACAGTATTCCACAGATGTAGATGATTGGGGCAAACAAAATCAATCAGTATGGGTTTACCCCTATGATAACCTCTGGCATCCTTCTGAAGTGGGACACCCCTGTCTAAACCTCTACATTCATAGACTTGACCTAATTCTTGCCTAGAGAGAATCTTACAGAAGAAAAAGCTCACAACATTATGGTTCATGGTAACTCAGAAGATGGGAGTGCAACTTACCATTGGGATGATCCAGCCAAACTCTTGTTTGTTAATTCCCACGATGTAGGGGACAGTATGAAAATTCTTTTCCTCTAGAATCTCTTTAGGCATCTTTGGCAGCACTGCTCCATCAACTACAGTGGGCAAGAAAGAATGGCCCTGGGAAACAGAATAGCATAATGCCTGTGACAACCCTGCTCAGGTAAGACCTATGTCCCCCTTTTTCTGCTTGAGGTCTTGGCCAGCAGATACTCCATGGCTGGGAACAGTAACCAAAGAATCTGAGGGTCCTAATGAGAGGGTTAAAAGGAGTTAGCAGTAGTATCCGATGATGGCAGAACAAGAAGAAAAGGAATCCTTACCCAAAGTAATATATGCATTAGGTATATTAGGCATTTTAGTTTTTAGAATACATGCAAGGTATGATAAAATTATACGGTGAATATTTAAATAGAAAATATTATTACAGTACAAATGCTTTTCCATTCATCTCCCGCAAAATACTTTAAAACACACTCATCCCATCTTTCTTGTGATTTTCTGAAGCAGTTCTGGAAGTCTTTCATGTATATCATCATGAAATGTGATAAAAATCAGCGACTTGTGTGATTCCAGTGGAAAGGCAGAGTCATAGAAAAGGTTGTGACCTCACCTATTTTATTTATTTGCTGGATCTGTCAGGCTGCTTCCTATTCTTTCACAAACTCAAAATACCTCTGAAATGTAAACATTTTGAATAGATTCAAGACTTTGAGGCAGCTATCATAGTATAACTAACTGTAGACAGAAAAGGGACTTCCAGAACTCTTCAGAAAGTGGTAATTAACAATGCGTGTTTGAAGCAAAAGGGAGTGGGTTTTTGTTGTTGTTTTGTTTAATGTATTTGGTTGTTACAGGGTCTCACTCTGCAACTCAGATTCCTGGTTATCTCCTGTTTTCGGCCTCCCCAGCGCTGGGATTACAGGTGTGTGCCACCATGCCCGGACTCTGGGACTCTGGTGGTTTAGCCAGCCATGGGGGTGGGGCTGGTGCAGCATGTGGTGTGAGGAATGGAGCCGTGGTCCCTGAGCTTGTCTAAGCTTGACTAAGCAGGTGTTTTAGTTCTTCTGAACTATTTCACCAGCCTAAAAGGGAGTTTTAAAAGGAGATTAGTGCCAATGTGCCCTTTGATGTAATAAGTTTTTAAAAATTAGACATTCAACTTACTTTTCTATCACAAATCATTGATTTTTGTTATTTATAGTAGTTAGCCCTATAGCTGTGGTGAATGCCTTCTGGGTCAAAACATCTTTATTACCCTCTCTTTGTGTGTGGCTTCACGCTTACATAATTTTTTGAGTATGGAGATCTTCACAATAAATTAGTTATACTATGTGTAGTAAAACATCAGCCAGAAAGAGCTTAATACTTTCTCAGTCTTGGGTAATATAATTGTAAATTTCATTTTTATAATTGTAAATTTCTTTGGCCTCTACTTCACAACAATGCTGAACCCTTTGCTCCCTAAAAATTCACCATTTTATGAATCCACAGTTTTAGCTGCTTCTCCAATTTTTTACAACCATACCACATATTAACAACATTATATTAGCACTTTCCAGAGTGGTTCCATCTGCAGATAGGTACATTCTTATTGTTTGGATCTGTCCTACCTGAGCTGATTAACTTTGAACTTGTAGCTGAAGGCTCAGGACACAGCCTGAAAGCAGTGTATCTATCATTATACATTCTCTGTACAGCTCCTCACAGTCCCGTGCTTACGAACACCATGTTTATCTCACAATATCTGTGAGACATTTTACACAGAGAAGTTACTAACGAAAATCCAAAACTTTATATATATATATATATATATATATATATATATATATATATATATATACATATATAATAAATGACAAGTAAAGGTAATTGTTACTTTGGAGTGAAAGTGAGAAGCAGGACTGGCCAGATAGCTCAGCAGACTAAAGCACCTTCTTAGGCAAATGCAGAGACTGGGGTTTGATCCCTAATAAGTTGAGCCAGCCCCAACCCCAGTGTGCACGGAGATAGTGACTGAGACGGCATGGTGGCACATGCCTGTAATCCCAGTGCTTGGTAGGCTGAACACAGGAGGATTGCTGTAAGTCTGATCTGTGTAATGAGACCCTGTAGACCCTGTGCTAAATACATAAGTAAAAAAAGAAAGTGAGAAGTGAAACACTCAGTATTTCCTTGTTTGACATAGGTGGGTACCTGGGTATCACGTGACTCCAACTTCCTTGCTCTTGGAATGCATAGGAAATGACCACTATGCTACACAAACACCAGTATCATAGTTGCAAATATACTTTAATGCATAAATGAATTCATGATACAAAATTCTTCATTACTGAACTTTGATTACAGGTGTCTATAAATATTTAAACTTAGCTTTTCTTCTTTTTGAAAGATGATAAAAATACTTTAAAAATAAAGTAAAGCAGAAACTATACAGAATTTCACTAAAGAAAATAATAGGAATTCAACAATGGCTGTTATATTGAATATTGTTATCTTCAAATGAGTTGCTCAGATTACTGGCTAGAAGCACACAAAATTGTTCAAAAATGTAAAAAATTAAGAAGGAGAGAGGAAGAAATTAACTATTGACTGCTCCTTTGAATAGAGCTGCAGCAGAAATCAGTAGTACAGTTATCCAAGAAGCTTTTTTTTTTTGATAAATGGTTAACGTTGAGGAGCTATTGATGACATCACTCAAAGAGCACAAGCTGAAACGTGATACTCTGTTTGAGAGAAATAAAAGATCAAAACAAGAGCCAACTCCTGATGTAATAGGCTGACAGGACAGAGTGCACTCTGGGTGCAACTGCTGCGACTGTAGACAGGCTATGCAGTTCAGAGAAGGCTGCCCTGGGAGGCAGCGGGAGCAGCTGCTCACCTGAAGGAAGATACATGGACCTAGGACTTGGCGTCTGCCATGGGTTCTGGGAACCAGGACTACTCCAAAAGTGAGGTAGAGGGGCTGGGGAGATAGCTCCCAGGCACAAGTGCCTGCTGGGCAAGTGCAAGGTCATGAGTTCGAACCCTGGTCCCCCCAAAAAAAACAAAAACAAAAACAAAAAGTGAGGTAGAAATTTCAAAACAGTGAGAACAATATGAGCAAAGGGCAGAGACATACTTGCAGGACTACTTTCAGGACTGTTAAAAGCCCTAGGATTGCATGGATGCCTCTTGGCAAGGGCCAGAGATAGGGCCAGGAGGTGAGGCACATTTTCTCCATGTCTGGTATGTCATTGGCATTCAGGTAATTTCTGAAGTGTTGCTTCAGTGTAGGCAAAGGGATTTCTCTTGTAAACAAGGTCAGGCTCTGAAGAGAGGAAATGAAGCACTCTAACTTGGTTTAATAGAGTGAGTCTGGTGACACCAGGGGGCACAGGAGTAAGGTGGGAAAGAGGATGTAAAACAAGACAAACATGGGGCCTGAGTTGGGCACCATCCATGAGGGAACACTGCTGTCAGCCACGGTGAGAATGACGTGATCTCAGCTATCCTCTCTGAGACACTGGTAGCTCATCCATGAGCTAAGCACATCGCTTGCTTGAGTAGAAATGTCAGAATTTCTCTTCCTCTTTTCTCTCAGTCCACAACCTATCAAAAAGCTCGAAAGCTCTCCTTAAGAAGCACCAAATTCTACCCACTTCTTCCACTCCCCTACTCTAGCCCTCATAAAACGCACCAGGACACTTTAAGCAGATTGCTGTATAACAGTAACCTTCCAGTTGCTCTCCCTGCTTCTGTCTTGCCTCAGCCCTCCTATTTAGTCCACACAACAGTCAGAGACCTGTGTGAAATCTAAGATCACGTCTGCTTTTTGCCTCTGAGCTCTTCTACCTCATGCTAGACCCAAGCCAAGTCCACCCTGCCATGACCACCCAGCTCCTCCATCACCTCCTGTCTCCAGCCTGCCCTCTCTTCCTCCTGCCCAAGCACACTGGTCTCCTGCATCAAGGCCTTCGCAGCTTCCTTTCCTCCATTAGGAGCACTCATCCTTCCTCCAGGTTTCCTATTTACTTCCGCACCAATGCTCCCTCTGTCCCCAATTCTCACTTTCCCTTTTACCTTCACCCTGATCACCTCCAACACACCATGTAGTTTATTTACCTGTTTCCTAATTCACTCTCCCTCCAGCTAAATGGAAAAATTCAAACAGTGAAGATTCTTTTCTATTTCACCATTTAACTCAAGTCAATAGTTAATGTTTATTAAGCCTCTGCTGGATGACTAAATAGATACAATTTCAGCTTTACAAAAACCTTTAAGGGAAGCGCTAAGATACTCAGGGTAGGGACCGAGAGAAGAGAATTGTAAGACACAACATAGCCAATGTCACCAAACCCTGGAATCTGTAGGAAAGTGAGAATTACAACAACAGCAACAAAAGATGGAGTCTCCTGTGTACTAGGAGGACGATAGTATTCTCAGGGTTGAGACTCTCCTTGCCCTGGATTGTCTCAAGAGACTTTCCTTCCTCAAGGAAGTTTTCTGAGCCTCCTATCTAATTATCTCTGCCTCCTTAGAGTAGATAGTTCTAGTCTCCTTCCACTAGAGCCGTTTTGGGAGACAGTACTAAGGGAGAGGGGAAAGGAAGAGAGGAGGAAGAAGGATAAAGGGATTGAAAGAAACCAGCTAAGCCCTTGAACACAGTACTCTAACCTAGAACACTGGGCTAGGAGTTAAGATGTGAATTCCAACCTTACTCCTGGTTCTCCTGGCGTGTTGTTTTGGTAAATTACACCCCCTGAGTGGATCCCAGCTATGTACACACAAGGAGACTATTATTTATTATTTAACAAAGAACTCACTTCTAGTGAATAGATTCTTAAAGGCATTTACATTAAAATTGTACAATCAATAAAGCAAAGGTTCTTACCTCTCTGGGGTCACCAAAAAGATCCACACTAAAAAAATTCTATGAAGAGAAAGAAAAAGAATGCGGTGAGTAGCCTTCTTGGGATTAAAGGTATTCCTTTGAGCTATGTTTCATAGGTATCAGATTCTCCCTCTGGTGCCTCCTTGGCTGGCTCCAGAAGAAAAGTACAATAAAGCAGCTCCACTGGGCATAAGTGCAAGGTGGAAGAGTAGAACAGGAAGCATCACACACCTGCAAGAAAAGATCGGGCACTGAAACCTAAAGTCCAGGTCACTGGAGCTTTGGAGATGAAGTCTGTGGTTGGTACCTGTCATTCTCTTCATCTTTGCCCTTATAGTATCTGCCTGGCATCAACACCCAGAATTTCATCTTGGAGAAAGGTTGCAGTGAGGTTTCCACAGTGCTGAGAATGCCATCTCCTTGAGGGGAACGGGGTTGTGAGTTTATTGGAACTGCAGGAGATAGCATTTCAATTATCCTGCGACCTCACCCCCACTTCCCCACATCCACTTCACGAATTCAAGTACCTGAGGTCTTCATGTTCCTGAACAGAGATATTAGTTCAAGGAATGGACCCATGCTAAGGTTGATCTAAAAGTCTTCATGGCAAAACCTATTACTAAAATTCTTTTTTTTTTTTTTTAGCGGTCTCGCTATACAGTTCAGGCTGGCCTTGAGCTCACTTTTGTAGCCTGGGCTGATCTCTACTCACATTGATCCTCCTGCCCCAGTCTCCCAAGTTCTGGGATTACAAGTGTGCACCACCATGCCTGTTGAGATGCTATTTATTATCAGTTAGAACATCACTAGTGAGGGAGTTCTTCTCTGTGTGCATATGTGTGCATGTGGGGCACTGGACAATCACAGAAGCACTTCTCAAAGTATCAGAAAAATCTCAAAGTATGCTCGAATATCTTAGGTTCTCTGTTTTTTCCCAGAGTCCCCTGCAATTTCCATATGAACTGTATTCTCTTATTACACATGTGGAAAGACTAAACTATTTGCATCTTTTCAGGTATTAAAAAAACAGCTTTTACTACTTTGGTCACTGTGTTTGAGTATTGTCCAGGGTCCAAAGTCCAGGTAGAGAGGTTAGGGTCTGACATGACTATCTTCTGAAAAATAATTCCCATGAGCCCTGGATGATCTTTTCTCTGGATGTTTGTCCTGAAAAGCTTCACTGTGATGACCATGGCTATCCATCAGTCCTTGAGTGTTACCTTTCTTAAGAAGTATCCCTATTAGTGATAATGAATGTGTCCCTTCTGAGCTCTCTGTCATATTTGTCCTACAAGATAATTGTTTCTCTTTGGATTATCCCTTGTGTGCAGAAATAATGTTTAATCCAATTTATGTCTGCATCATTTGAAACATTGAGACCAACATTTCACTGATGTATGGATTGATGGAGGAATGTTTTGGTGGGTGGGAGTTAGATGAGTTGAGGGAGGAAGTAAATACATATATTATTGCTGAATTGAGTGTACACATGGATAAAGAGAAAGAGAAAAGCTGACAAGAGATGGAGGATTTTTATCTTTGGAGGACAGTGTGAAGGAGTACAAAAAGATGTAATATGGATTGCTCATGGATCATGATAGATTCAAATAGATGAGTAAAACATTGTATATTGATAGTAAATTAAGGAATGAATATCAGTGAATGTGAGGACTGGATTACAAACGAGTTAATGTAGAAATAGATGGCTATTCTTGAATCCTGAGGTAGAGTGTCAGAAAAATCTAGGGTACTGCTATGCTAAAATTTAAATATTTTCTAAACCAATCAAGATAAATTGTGAGATATTGCCGAAAAATTTTGTACTTAATAGTCTCAGCTCAAACTCAAAAATTCATGGTGGTAGAGATGTCTGGGAATATGGCATCTTTAACTTCTGAAATGCATCTGAAAAAGAATATCAAAGTGCTAAGTTTTGAATAAGCAGGGAGAGTGTTATGTAACTTTTTATCATGCTATACTGGCTCTTTAACACCAGAAATTTCACAATAAAAATGGAAGCATAAAGTTATCAATTCAGATCAAGAGGCTGAGGCTGCCTGGAAGAGGTGAGCAATTCCCCAGGTGGTTTGTCCAGAGTGAGAGTACCTAAATGGTGGAAGCTCTGGACTATGTGTGCAGACAATGGGTCACTGACATGGACGAACCTACCATTTTTAGGGTTGTCTCCAAGAGCTCATCTTCTGTCTTCTGTCGCAGGCAATGGACCATGATAGCTGACGTGGTGGTTTTGCACCCAGCAGTAACAGCAATTTTCTGCAGAGATAGCAGGCGAGAGTAAAGTGTATTATTTCCCTCAGTGGAGGCAAAGGGGTTCTCTCTCAAGTCCATTTGCTGAACTTTGGTGGAGTAGTCACAAGTACGCTATACTAGCAGGTGTGAATTCTGGGGTCCCTTAGAATATTGCCTTTGTTTTTAGCTAGGATTGTGAAAACATCCATTGTTTCTGTGCCTCCATTATCTTATCTCTATTAAACTGAGCATAGTGTTTTCAAAGTCTCAAGGAAGTCTGTGTGAATTGGGGATGAAGGATGTGGATACCAGGATTCCCATGTTCACAATTCTACCCCCTTTCCTTGCCATTTGGCTTTGATTTCTGTACCTATACTTAAAAGCAAGGGCTCTATCTAAGTTATCAGGAGAGTCAATGCATGTGGTATACTTAGGAGGGCACCATACCTCTCACCAAAACTTATCTGAAGTTACAAGAAGTGTGAATAAGATGATCCATACCAACACTCCTCAAGAACTATAGGATGGACTTTAAAAGTGAATCCTGAAGGAGTGCTTACTGCTCATAGACCTTGACTCCAGCAATCCTTTTAGCAGCTCAGGGAATCCCACTACAGGGACGACCCCTGATGATTCCATGAGAAAAGAGGAGCAGGGAGGGGTGCTATACAAGGTGAGACCTACCTCAGCCAAAGGCTTGGCGTTCTTCTTGAACAGAGCAGACATGAGGGCTACACCACTCTCAGAGATGGCCCTGTGGAAGAGGTTTTTGGCCAGGGGTGATAACACCTGACAGGGGAGTGGAGAAGAGAAGAGTTTGTGCTCAGAGGCAGGGGTCAATGACTGACTTGCTCCTTAGGTTTCTCTCCACTTGCTTCTCTGCTACGCCCACTCGTGTGGAGACTCTGATGTTCCATGGACAGGGAAGCTCCTCATCTATTACTCTTGTTTTCCAGAACCCCCTGTGGAGCCTGGATTTCACAAAAAGAAGCTCAACCAGAATGAAGCAGAGCTAGAGATAGAACAGGCAGTGTATGCTGTTGTGACAATTAAAAGGTTGAAAAGACAGCTTGGCAATTCCCAGCAACAAAGTTTGCCTCAGCATTCCTATTATTGAGTATATTATAAGAAAAATAGCCATAAAAAGTTAGTTGTGTAGCTTCATGGTAGAGCTCTTGCCTGGTAGTCTGATATCTGTGTTTGATCCCAATACTACCAAAAAGAAAAAAGAAAAAGAAAGCAAGCAAAAGAAAAAAATCTTAGAGGCACACTAAGATATTTAAGAATGTTTGTGTTTGTTTATAATAGTAAATCTTGGAAAAACTCAAGGTTAAAATGAGATTGCATTAGTAAATGATTTTTTTATAAATGATTTTTAATCCTTTGGAATACTGTGCAATTAGAAAAGTACTATACATTAAGAGCAGTTAACGTTTTAGCATTTAGAGAAGCATTTGTGCTATACTGTAACAGTAAAGAAATGATTCTCTTGTTTAAAAAAAAAAAAAAAAGCACTAACAGGTCTATGACAGCAGAAAGGATAGATGAACACATGCCAGGTGTTAGATGGTGAAAGGTAATGGGAGGCAGGTCGGGGGTGTGGCTAGAGAACTGTGACAAAATACAAAAATACTAGAGAAATACATGTCAAAATAAAGCAACTTAACTGAATAGTAGAAATAGTTTTTGTGTTTATCTGTACTTTCCCTTCTACTCTACTTTAAAAAAAAAATTTAAAAAAGGGTTTGAAAAATATAATAGAGCTGATCCTCTACGTAACTTTACATTAATTGGAAGTTTTCTTAAAGCTATCAGAACCTTCCATAACTTGCCCACAATGTTCCAAGTCATCCAATATCGAGCACATACTCTGACCCACATCCCCTCTGTCATCCATCCCTGATCCACCTTGCATCTCTCCTCTCACCCACCCACCTCCCCCAGCCCATTTTGTCTCAATCTCAGAGACTGCTGGGAAACCATCAGAGCATCTCAGAGAAAACCCCTACCTACTCCCAGAGATCAAGCATCCTCAATATAGGGAACTGCTTTAGGGCAAAGTGATGAGTCTTTATACAACATGTCTCCTGGATTTTTCCTACTTATTGTTTATACCCATCCCTATCTCCTGAGAGACCCAAATGAACCCTTATGAAAAAGAAAAAGAATGCAGTCAAGTGTGAACAGGAGGAATTTGCTACTTCAGTCTGAACTGGAGGCCCTTATGGTGTTGAACCTATAGTTGAATCCTGGGACCAAGGAGAGCTTGGGCCTAGGCTCTCCACAATCTGATGCTGTGCTGTAAGTAAAGTCAAATGCAACCCATCTTGCAAGCAAAGTGGTCCCAGTTGGATTGGGTGGTCCCTAAGAGGTTCCATCAGATGACAATAAGCCACTAGGAAGAATCTAGTAAGAGTACTTACAAGAACAGAGACACTTTGACCTCCTGCTGATTCTCCAAAGATGGTCACAGAGCCTGGGTTACCCCCAAAGTTGGCAATGTTGTCCTGGACCCAGCGCAGTGCAGCCACCTGATCCAAGTGACCCCAGTTTCCTGGGCTGTGTTCATCCCCGGTGCTGTTAGAGAACAGGGTGGGAAGAAGGTGGGGATATCATGACGGGGCTCTCAGGATCACTGATTGGCCTGGGCCTCTCAGTGAGCCTTCTAGATGAGGCTGGGCTGTGCAATGCCAACTAAGTGATCTTCGCATACCCCTCAGTCCCACAACCCTGTTCTATGAAGGACTCTACTTGCATGTTTCCAGCACTCATGCTTGAGCACCTACGATGTACCTGAGAGTGGCCTAAGAGTGAAAGTACATCTGGGTAAAGACCAGGAAGTCTCTCACTACTCACCTCACACAGTAGAGCAGAAACAAGGAGGTGAAAAGAAACTACTCTGACAGTGAAAGTGCTTTGAACTAAGAGTGACTAAACTAAAAACAGAAGAAGCTGGGCATGGTGGTGTACTCCTGAAATCCTAGCACTTGGGAGGCTGCGGCAGGAAGTTCAGTACGAGTTTGAGACTACTCTGGGCTACAAAATTGAGCTCAAAGATAAACTAAACTGCATAGTGAGACCCTGTGTGAAAAATACAAAGAAGAAGGAGAAGGAGGAGGAGGGGGAGGAGGAGGAGGAGGAGAAGGAGAAAGAGAAGGAGAAGAAGAAGAAGAAGAAGAAGAAGGAGAAGGAGAAGGAGAAGGAGAAGGAGAAGGAGAAGGAGAAGGAGAAGGAGAAGGAGAAGGAGAAGGAGAAGGAGAAGGAGAAGGAGAA
>PVJA010036493.1:0-21054 GCA_004027025.1 Myocastor coypus
GAGAGACATCCATTCAGATAGCTTTCAGAGTCCGACAAATAGCTCAGCGAGTTCAATCCCCGGGCCTGCAGTGCAGGCCACGCCCCCAGGGCACTGAGATGGCAGTTGAGGTGGAGTAGTGGCACGCACCTGTAATCCCAGCGCTTGGGATGCTGTCAATGGGCGGATCATTAAAAGTCTGATCTAGTAGTGAAACCTTGAACACCCTGTAGACCCTTCCCTAAAATTAAAAAAAAAAAAAAAAAAAAAAAAAATAGATGGCTTTCAATCTGAACTAAAAATAGATCTATGATGGATATTTTTATTCCAACTTTTGGCCCATGTCTGACTTCTTCTCTCTCATTAACAAATGTCAAGTGTCCTTTATCTGAAATGTTTGGGACTGTCATTATTTCTGATTTTGTATTTCTTAGTTGTCCTCTTTTTGATCCTGAGCATCCAACTCAGGACCTCATACTTGCCAGGCAGGCATGTTGCCACTGAGCTCTATTCCTGGTCTGTTTTTTTCTTTTTCTTTTTTTTTAAATCTAAGATTTACTGGTTGAAAAAAAAGATTTACTGGAATACTCCTCACTAGAAATGCCAAGTGTATGGTCAAAAGTTCAGGATTGTGGAGTATTTCCTTTTTTTTTTTTTTTTTTGGTCTTTTTGAGACAGGGTCTTGCTATGCAGCTCAGGCTGGCCTTCAGCTCACTTTTGTAGCCCAGGCTGGTCTCAAACTCGCACCGATCCTCCTGCCTCAGCCTCCCGAGTGCTGGGATTACAGGGGTACGCCACCACACCCGGCCCTGTGGACTATTTCAGACTTTGGTATCAGGGATGTTTATTCAATCTGTACTAACAACAGCTAATATTTGCATAATAGTAATAATCATTCATATTTATTGAGCCTGTATTATATGTCAAGCACTACTCTAGCCTATGGTCTTTAAATACAGTGATTGAATTTTCTTTTTTCTTTTTTTTTTTTGCAGGACTGGGGTTTGAATTCATGACCTTGCACTTGCCAGGCAGGCACTTGTGCCATGGAGCTATCTCCCCAGCTCCTCATTTTTTAAAATTTATTTATTTATTTATTTATTTATGGCCAGGTTAGCCTGCCCTGGGGGTGGGGCTGGCACAGCATGTGGTTCAGGTCAAAGCACAATCCCTGCAGTTGTCTAAGCTTCCCAGCCCTATTGCTTTATTTCTATTTGCTTTATTTATTTATTTATTCGTTCATTCATTTTGTAATACTAGAGATGGAACCAGGGCCTTCACACTGAGGCCCATCTTCAACACTTTTATTTATCTGCTTGGTTTTTTTTTGTTCGTTTGTTTGAGACAGGGTTTTGCTGAATCACTAAATTGTACAGCCTAGGTTCAAACTTGTGTCCTCCCTGCTTTGGTCTCCTACGACACTAGGATTGGATTACAGGCATGCACCACCAGGCCCAGTTTATTCTATTTTTTAATTTCTTTTTTTTTTTTTGAGATAGGGTCTCACTATGCAGTTCAGACTGGCCTTGAGCTCACTTTTGTAGCCCAGGCTGGTCTCGAACTTGCACTGATCCTCCTGCCTCAGCCTCCCAAGTGCTGGGATTACAGGCATGCGCCACCACGCCCAGCCTTTTAAATTCATTTTTTATTTTATTATTATTTTTTAATGTACTTAATTGTTACAGGGCCTCAATACACACCTCAGACTTGTGGTGATCCTCCTGTTTTCAGCCCACCAGACACTGGGATTACAGGCTTGTGCCACCTCACCCGAATTCTGTGGCCTACTCAGCCTACCATGGGGCTGACACGACGTGATGCTGGGACAACCACAGATCATCGCAGTCCCTGCACTTGTCTAAGCTTGCCTAAGCAGGCACTTTAGTCCACTGGGCTATCTTGCTGGCCCCAGGCCTGGTTTAAATGATTTCTTCTTCTTCTCCTTCTCCTTCTCCTCCTCCTCCTCCTCCTCCTCCTCCTCCTCCTCCTTCTCCTTCTCCTTCTCCTTCTTCTTTTAATGTATTTGATGCAGGATCTCACTACTTAGCTTGGACTCATTGTGATCCTCCTCTTTGCAGCCTCCTGAGCTATCTCACCTGCCCTAATTTTTGTTTGTTTGTTTGTTTGTTTGTTTGTTTGTTTTTTGTGGGACCAGGTTCAAACTGAGGACCTTGCACTTGCCAGGCAGGCACTTATGCTATGGAGATATCTTCCCAGCAAACCCCCCAACACACACACTTTTTTTTTTGTCTTGTCTTTTTGAGACAGGATCTCGTTATGCAGTTCAGGCTGGCCTTGAGCTCACTTTTGTAGCCCAGGCTGGTCTCAAACTTACACTGATCCTCCTGCCTCAGCCTCCCGAGTGCTGGGATTACAGGTGTGTGCCACTACGCCTGGCAAGAGGTTTTATTATTGTCTCCATATTATAATTGCAGAATTTGAGGCTTGGTTTTAGAACTTTGTGCAGAATTACCCAGCCGGTAAATGACAGAGGTAGGATCTGAACCCAGGATTCCCCTCATGCATCGTCCTGTCCGTTTCTTGTTTCCCTCCCTCCTCCCCAACTGGCCCATGCCAAGCCTGCGGTTCAGGTCACACCTGGGCCTTCATGGACAGAGCTCACGGACTGAGCGCTGCTGCCACTACATGGGTCGCCTCGGAGCTGAGGTCCTGGGCTCCTCTGTGCGGGGTTGGACACATTTCCCTGGAGGCTTTTCAGCTGGTCTGTGTTTGATGTGCTAAGCCTGCAATGTTGTCCCTGCACCCTCAAATCCCCTCTTCCTCCTGGGCCACTGACATGCTCAGAGCTCTGAGGAGATGAGAGCGAGAGGGAGAAGAGGGAGGGAAGCAGGCTGGGTTATGTAACGGGGTGGAAAGCGATACCAGCCAAGTCACTGATTAGAGGCAGACAGGAAAGGAGCCGGGCAGGGTTTCCTGGAATCCAGGGCCTGCAGCTGCCAAAAGCGGGCTCCTCTCACAGGAACAATTGAATGTCACTGGGGTAACCTAACACTGCTCCCAGACAGGCCTCCTTGCCCTTGCCTCACAGAGCAGCCTGTGTGACCCATGCTGGGCCTGGTGGAAAAAATGGGCCTGGAAGAGTGCCCTGGAGGCCATCCGAGGGGACACCGGGCAGTGCCCACTCCGCTCAGGCCTCCACCAGAACAGGGCGCCTGGTCACAGGTTTGGGAGTAGGTGGGGTTTCTCTGGAACAACAGACAGCTGGGAGGGGCGCTAGGCCTGGGCTTAATTCCTGAACCCAGAGCCAGGGGGTGCCAGTTGTAGTCCCAGCATTTCCTGGCGGGACCCCTCTGAGACTCAGTTTTCTCAGCGGAAGAAAGGGAGTAAAAACAGCATGGTGGACAGGAATGAATTCGTGGAAAGAGGACGGAAATAGTTCAAGAGCCAAGTGAAATACAGGTTGGCAAACCTTGCAGGTAAAGAGCCACATAATAACTTTTTTTTTTTTTTTGATTGATTGATTGATTGATTGATTGTTTGAGACAGGGTTTGCCTCAGCCTCCTGCAGGCTGGGATTACAGTCTTGTGCCCCACCCCTGCCCCCACCCCAGGCTTCACACAGTAACTATTTTAGACTTCAGAGGCATCTGTCTGCCACAACTATTCATCTCTTTTTTTTTTTTTTTTTTTTCCACAACTATTCATCTTTGCTGCTATAGAGCAAAGAAAACAAATGAGCATAAATCCGGGTTAGTGTCCCTGTGTCTGCTATCCTAGCTCTGCCAGCTAAGGCAGCCTGGACATTTGAGCCTTGTTGTGTCTCGAAGCATTACAAAGAAGAGCTTCTGGGGCTGTAGCAAGCTGATGTGGCCAGGTGCCAATAACACTTGATTTTTGCACACTGAAACTTGCATTTCACATTACTTTCAGGTGCTACAAAATACTATTCTTTTCAATGTTTTTAAACAATTTAAGAATGTGAAAAGCACTCTTTTTCATGTATTTAGTTAAGAATCTACAGGGTGTACAGGGTTCTCATAGTGGTTCTCCTGTTCTCAGCCTCCCAAGTGCTGATATTATAGGTGGGCACCGCCACACCTAGTCTCAATTGTGGTCTCAGCACATAGGGGGGTAGGGGTAGGGGGGCACATGGCAGTCTGAGGCTCAAAACACTGTTGTTGTGTTCTGCCTAAGCAGGTGCCTTAGTCCGCTGAACTATCTGACCAGCCCTTGTGAAAAGCACTCTTACCCTAAGGACAAACAGTGGATGAACTTGAATTTGGCACACAACAACACACATTTGAGTGTCTTAACTATTAACAGTAAACTAGGTGTGGGGGCTGGGGAGATAGCTCCGTGGCACAAGTGCCTGCCTGGCAAGTGCAAGGTCATGAGTTCGAACCCCAGTCCCGCAAAAGAGAGAAAACAAACAAACAAAAAGATCTAAGAAAAGGAATCAAGGCACAAAAACTAGGAGCCTGTGGATTCTTATGGAATCTCCAGGAACAGAGTAAAAAGAAATCTACAGGTTTAGGGGTGCTACCGAGTTCCCAGGGGAGGGAGACTACATAGGACAGGGTGACGGTCTTATTTTTCCTGGTTACTGTGCTTAAAAATTTTTTTTTCAGACCAGCTTCCACTCAGTGGAACAGTTAGGTTTTATCTTGCTTTTAAGTGCATGAAATAAACAATGTGATATAGCTCAGGCTGGCCTTGAATTCACTATGAATCCAACTCATGGGGCTTCTCCTGCTTCAGCCTCCCAGTTCCAGGATTGCAGGCACACACCACCACCCGTGGTAGAATAAATGCATTTAATCTGGAAAGCCTGGCCCCCTGCAGAAATAGTCTCTGAGAAACTATTGGAAAAGTAAAGGAAAAAAAAAACAAAAAAGCCACTGAGAAGTTCAGTTACTAGCGGATAGGAAGTAATCTCGCATCCCAAGGCTGATGGACATTCTTATTCTTCCTGCCCCTCCACCAGTGCCTGTCAGCTCACCCAGCCCAGCCCAAGATTTCAGAGGATTTCCAGGAAGGGCACCCTGGCGCCAGCTTACTGCCTTGAAGTTCTTTTACATGTCGGCTTCAAATGTCTCACCAGCCTGCCTCCTCTTCTTCAAAGACAGTGGAGGAAATGCGGCCGGCAGCTCAGGACCTCAAAGATAGTATTCTCCTTTGTTTTCCAAGAGACAGAAGTTCCAGAAGGAGGAAGGACTTTCTCAAGGTCACATGCTGTCACTTTGCAAGAGGGTTAGGAGTTAACAGAGATTTCCTGTCTGCCTGTATCCGCTGCTTCTTCACAGTCCTGTCAGGTCCTACCTGCATTGCAAGACCCTGTCTCAAAAAGGCAAAAAAAAAAAAAAAAAGGGCTGGCGAGATGGCTCAGTGGTCTAAAGCGCCTGCTTAGGAAAGTTTAGGCAACCGCAGAAACCGTGGTTCAATCCCCAGCACCACATGCTGTACCAGCCTCACCCCCAGGGCAGGCTGAGTTGGTCATAATATAAAAATAAAATAAAATAAACAAGAACCTAACCAAGCCACAAAAATAATCACTATGAAATGTGCAAATCAGCTGGCATGGTGGCACACGTCTGTAATCCCAGCACTCAGGAGGCTGAGGCAGGAGGATCGGTATGAGTTCGAGACCAGCCTAGGCTACAAAAGTGAGATCAAAGCCAGCCTGAACTGCATAGCGAGACCCTGTCTCAAAAAAAAAAAAAAAAAAAAAGTGCAAATCTTCATAGCATGTGCGACCAACAAACCTTTCAGAGCTTCCAGTGACACAAGCAGCATGCCACAGCACTAGTGCCACAGCTTGGCCCTCCCTGAGCCAGCGCATACATGACCTCGCGTCGGGTCCAAATGTGCTCCTAGGTGAGCTCTGTGGCTGGACTTTTGGAAAATTTGTTTTTCATAGCCTTTTTTTATTTCAGAATTATGAGGAGTTGTCTGCCTTCTGAGATGGGATGTTGCTATGTAGCTCACACTGGCTTGGAACTCACTGTGTTGCCAGGCTGGCCTGAGACTCTCCTGGCAGCCCTCCTGGCCCAGCCTCCGCAGTACGCCACCGTGTCTACCTAAACATCTTTTCTTTTTAAATGTATTTAGTACAAAGTCTACGGGATTGATGGGGTCTCACTACACGATTGGACTGGTAATGATTCTCCTGTTGTTCAGCCTCCCTCCCAAGCGCTGGGGTTACAGGCATGCATCCCGCTGCCCAGTCTCAATCTCTGTCTCAGAGTGTCCCAGGGGTGAGGTCAGCGGGACAGGCTGGGGATAGAACCTGAGGTCCTTGCATCTGCCTGAGCAGGTGCTTTAATCCACCGAGCTATCTGGATGGCCCTAAACATAACTGTTTATATTGAATTTATTTTATTTTCACAGCACCAGGGATTGAACCCACCGTCTTCACACTGAACTCTATCGCCAGCCCTTTTGAAACTTTTTATTCTTTTTTTTTAACCTTATTTATTTATATTATGTCCAGCTCAGCCTGCCCTTGGGGTGGGGCTGGCGCAGCATGTGGTGTCAGGGATTGAACTGCAGTCCTGAGGTTGCTTAAGCTTGCCTAAGCAGGCACTTTAGACCGCTGAGCCATCTCAGCAACCCTTTTCTTTTCTTTCTTTCTTTCTTTTTTTTTTTTTTTTTTTTTTTTTTTTTTTTTTTTTTTTTTGAGACAGGGTCTTGCTATGCAGTTCAGGCTAGCCTTGAGCTCACTGTTGTAGCCCAGCCTGGTCTCGAACTCACATCAATCTTCCTGCCTCAGCCTCCCAAGTGCTGGGATTAGAGGTGTGTGTCACTATGCCCAGCCAAACTTTTTATTCTTGAGACATGTTATCAGTGGCTCACTAGATCACCCAGTATTTTGAACTTGTGATCCTCCTGTTTCAGCTTCCCTCAGGGCTGGAATTACCCTTGTGTGCCACCATGCCCAGCTTGATTTCAGAATTATGCATAAAAGAATGAAGACTTATAATGAAATTAATGGCTAATAGATATTGCGCCTTTTCCTGGAGCCCGGCAGTGTGCCAAGCACTTCATGAGGATTAATTTGTGGAATCAACAGAATAGCTCTGTGCAGTGACTGCTACTGTAATCCCATTAGGAGGATAAATAACCAGAGCTCTGGAGCAGCCAAGTAATCACCCCAGAGGCAAAGCCAGGATTAAATGAGATCAAAGGTATGGATTGCTTATCACACTGCCTGGTATAATCACTGCTGTATAAATGCTGGCTATTCATTATTTTGTATTCTCTTTAAAAAATTTTTTAGGTTTTTTTTTTTTTTATGGCCAGCTCAGCCTGACCTGGGAGTGGTGCTGGCACAACATGTGGTGCCAGGGATTGAACTGTGGTCTCTGTCTGAACAGTTGCCTAAGCTTTCCTAAGCAGGCGCTTTAGACCACTGAGCCATCTCGCCAGCCTCTTTTTAGATTTTTAAAAAATTAAATTATTATGTAGTACAAAATGTTAGCTATTATCGTCTTTTTTTTTTTTTTTCTTCTATTATCACCACTAATGCCACCCTTATTCACGGTAGGAGAATTAGAAGTAATTTTAATCTACATGTATAATATCTGAACACTTTTTTTGGTAGCGGGAATTGAACTCATTATTTTGCACTTGCCAGGCAGGCATTTATGCCAATATCCCCAGGCCCTTATATGTATGATTCCAAATCTTACTATAATGGAAGTATTCTATATGTGTATAGGGGCTGAGACATTTTTTTTTTCTTTGTGGTATCAAGGATCGAACTCGGGACATTGTGATTTCCAGGCAAGTGCATATGCCCCTGAGCTCTATTCCCAGTTCCCTGAGACTATTTTTAATTAAAGCCATATGTGGTGGTGATGCAATGTAAAAACTGATCTCGAGTGGATGACCCCCAAATGATATAAGGAACCTCCAAATGATATAAGGAAAACTGAAACTCCAGACCGGAAAAGTACGTGGGACGAATTTGTGTTCTCTAAAACCAAAGAATGAATTTTAGGAACAAACGGAGGTTATGAGTAGAATATATTAGACAAAGAAACCTCCTGTCCAAGAGAGGTACAAGAGGGGGGTCCCAATCGGGTGGACCCCAGGAAGCCGTCTCCTCCAGGGACTTTTAGAGTAAAATCTTGCAGTGAGGCGGGTCTAAGGAGGTGGAGAACAATGGAAACTCCCTTAGGTGGGCATGAGGTGGGACAAACCTATGGTCGACCAATGAGGTTACAAGCACCATTGCTCAGGTAAAATTGATTAAAGCCAATAGGAGTGGGGAAGTGAGTCACATTGTAAGCAGGCTTGCAAAAGGAACAAAGTCTTACTGTTGGGGGTTAGGTTAGTGACTCCTTAGGCTCTTTTTTTTTTTTGTCTTTTTGAGACAGGGTCTCCCTGTGCAGTTCAGGCTGGCCTTGAGCTCACTTTTGTAGCCCAGGCTGGTCTCTAACTCGCACCTATCCTCCTGCCTCAGCCTCCTAAATGCTGGGATTACAGGCGTGCGCCACCACACCCAGCTCCTTTAGGCTTTTTTAAGGTGATTGATACCTACTTAGAATATCAGTCCCTGGGGCTGGGGAGATAACTCCAAGGCACAAGTGCCTGCCTGGCAAGTGCAAGGTCATGAGTTTGAGCTGCGGTCCTGAAAAAAACAAGAGCAACAAAAAAGAATATCAGTCTCTGATGTGCATTCCCAGGGAAGTATGTGGTTACATTTGTTTCTTCTTTTGTCTCCAGGGCTGGCCCAGAGCTGGTAGCATCTGTCTTTTGCAAAGCTGTGAAGTCCCCTTGTCTCCTTGAGGGCCTGGCCCTGACTGCCTATAATATTTCTATCTAATTCAGCTGCCTGCTGCATTGGCACAGACCTGCCACCCCAGCACTTGGAAGGCTGAAACAGGAGGATAGTTGTGGGTTTAAGGCTCGTCGGGGACTACATGGTGAAACATCTCAAATTAAATAAGCAAAAAATTGAGCAGAGAGAATCTGCAGATTGGTTTTCTGGCTCTACATCAGGCCTGTTGCTGCTCTGGGTGGAAGTGGATTTGTCACTTGTAAATTGACTTTTGTTTTTAAACTGTACGTATTTATTTATGTAATGGCCGGCTCAGCCTGCCCTAGGGGTGGGGCTGGCACGGCATGTGGTTCTGGGGATCCGAACCATGGTCCCCGCAGTTGCCTAAGCTTGCCTAAGCAGGCGCATTAGACCGCTGAGCTATCTTGCCGGCTCCTAAATTGACTTTTTCAGCACAGCCAGGCCAGATACGGGTCACCTTGGGCCAGCCCTGGAGGGGCAGAATGTTAGAAAAGAGCTTGGAATTTCCAGAACCTCAGAGCCCAGAGGCCCTGGGGACCTGGCTGGCTCTGTAGACCAGGCCAATTCTTAGAAAATCTAGCCTGGTGGAGGCAGGACTCCTCCTAAGCAGAGAACCTGGGTGTGGGCCTTAGCTGGGGCAGGGAGAGGAATCCCCTCATCCACGCTTGCTCTCCAACCCCAGGGCTACGTCAGGATCCCTGGTAACCAGGGGCAAGGTGCTCTTCCCTTCCCTTGAGCAGCGAAACTTCCAGCTGAATGCACCCTCCAGCAGTGATCCCAGTCGAGGTGTGGGACCCTTGGGCTGCACTCTATTGATAAAACCAAGCCGGGCCCACCCCTTTATCCTGCTCTCAAAGCACCCTGAGGCCACATGATGCCTAGGTGCTGCCCCAACCCATCTGGGCGAAGAGTCTGAGGATAGAAGCCAACTGCAGAAGAGGATATAAGGCAGAAGGCACTGTCTCTCTTGCCTGGGAGCCATCACAGAACTGCAGCTAGCAACCTCCAGATGATTTGCTATAAAGATCATCGCATTATTTCTTTGCTTCAGCCATGTGAGCCAGGCATGCTGCCACTTGCAACTGGAAATGGTGTAACCAGCGAAGCCACATTCCCAGTGCCTTTCCTCCAGATTGGCATCGAGTGGAAATGCAAGGGGAGGGCTTAGAGAATCATCCTATCTCCAGTTTACCGGCACAGAGGACACCTCTCCCTGGCTTCCAGTCCTTCCATGGCTCCCCATTGCTCTTAGGTCAGAGTAAAACTCACAAATAAAGATTTGCAAAGCTTTTTTTAAAAAAAAAAATCTATTTGGCATAGTGTCTCACTACGCAGCTCATAGTGATCCTTCTGTTTTCAGCCTCCCCAGCACCGGGATTACAGGTGTGCACCACTACACTTGGTCTCGATGGCCAGCTCAGCACTCTCGGGGCAGAGCTGGTACAACAGATAGTGCCAGGGATTAAGCCCCTGTCCCTGCGCTTGCCTAGGCAGATACTTAGTCCACAGGGCTATCTCGTGGGCCCAAAACCTGCAAAGCTTTGGGCCCTGTGGATCAGATATCTTCCCATACCCTACCTAGACCCCCAACCAAATGGAACTTTTGGTTTTTAAATATCCTACCCCACCTCTAGGCCTGCATTTCTACACACCTCTCTCTTTTCCCCCATTTCACTCACCCTCACCAGTAGGGGGTCCTTCTCATCTGCCAGGCTTCTGTCCAATGTCACCCCTAGGTGAGCCTCCCTAGATTTCTAGCCTGAATTCTGTGACTCCCTCCGGGGCTCTCCTGGCACCTCAGCTTTCTTCAGTGAAAACACTTGTCATGCAGGGCTGTATTCGCTCGTTTCCATGACTCGTGGATTTTAATTGTCTGCTCTTCACTGTGCTGCTTCCAGCTCTTTTTCCTGACTGTGGGCGCTGCTGACCAAAAGCTGGCTCGGGCCCATGGCCAGCTCTGTGCTTGGCTGCAGCCGCTTCCCAGAGCCCCCTGTAGATGCCCCATGGCAGATTTACTTCTGTGATGTCCTCTTTTTATTTTTTGGCAGAACCAGAGATTGAACTCAGGCTTATTCTACTGAGCTATCTCCTCAGCCCTGCCTTTTTTTTTTTTTTTTTTTTTTTTTACAGTGTCTTATATCTTGCAGGCTCACCTTGAATTCACAGAGATCCTCCTGCCTCAGCCTCTAGAGTGCTAGGATTACAGATGTGTGTCATCAAGAGTTCTTAACAAAAATCTCAGGAAGCAAAGTGTGGGGCCATTTACCTAGCTCTAGAGCCCACAGCAGGTTTTTTGTTTTGTTTTGTTCCAAGGATTGAACTCAGGACCTTGTGCTTGCCAGGTGAGCACTTAAGCCACTGAGCTATCTCTCCAGCCCTTTATCAGTTCTGAAACGTGGCAGCTGCCTTTGCTCTGTCCTCTGGGTCTGGAAGCAAACCATTAGGGTGCTTTGAGTTGCATGTAAGTGATACCCTGTCTCGGTTGATTTTCTCTTGTTGCTGGGACACATACCTGACCCTCAAAATGAGGGAAGGACAGGTTTATTTAGCTCACAGTTACTGGAGGAGTCAGTCCATACTCAGCTGGCTCCAAGGTAGCACGGCACACAGCAGAGGGCAACCTTTTATGGTGGGGGCAAAGAAAAAGAGAACCAAGAGGAAGGCAGCAGCTCACACTGTAATGCAAATTACGTTCCCCAGGGCAGGGGCAGCATCCACACCCACAGTAATCAATCACAAACTCCAGAAGCTGCCCCATGACTGCATGAGGCTTTAGGGGGACTATTGGACACAACCGTAACACACCCTGTTAAGAGGACCTTAACTGACAAGGACATTGATAATTTCAGATAGTAACAAACCAACTGATCAGCTGCCTGATAGCAAGCTTGTCAGCAGACTGGTGGCCAGAAGTAGTGTTTCCTGGTGAGGGTGAGTGAAGAGAGAACAACACAGTGGAAGCCCCCCCAACCCCGCCCCACCCCAGTGCAGGCCCAGGCCCCTGACCAGGGGTGACATCTGACCCTCCAGCCATCAGAATGAGCCTCTTGCCCACCACCATGTCTTCAGATTCATCCACATTCAACTTGGTAAGGCCTCATTTTTTGAAATGTGTATCTTCTGGTGGTCAGGAAACCGGAAGTTGATTCTGCTGGTGCTTCTCATCTACAGCTGAGTCGAGCTGACCGCCATGATTCACCTGCCGTGCCCAGGGGCCTCCCAGAAGAAAAACCCATATAGAGCCTGCATGGGAACAACATGAAAACAGAGATAGGTTTGTCCCCTGTAAAGTGCTGTCCCCAAGGTACCTTAGGATAACTGCACCAGGGACAAGCAGCACATAATATCTAGGAGGCTGCTGTTTGTACCCACAGCAACAAGGCCCCAGGATAATGCACAAACCACATTACATTCACCCTCTGAACAACAATGTTTCTGCTCATACTTTGGAGGCCGAGGCACGAAGGTTGCAAATTCAGCCCACTCTGAGCAATTGAGTCACCTCCTGTCTCAATTTTTTTTTTTTTTTTTTTTGGTACTGGTGATTGAACTTAGGACCTTGCACTTGCTAGGCAGGCACTTATCCTGTCTCAAAATTTTGAAGGGCCAGTGAGATAACTCAGCAGAATAAGTGCCTGCTTAGACAAGCACACAGACTGGGGTTTGATCCCCAGCACACGTGCTGCGTCAGTCCTGCCCTTGGGTGCACTGAGACAGCCACCGAGTTCAGGTATGGTGGTACACCTCTATAATTACTGACCTGGGAAGGCTAAAAACAGGAGGATCACTGAGTCTGAGATGTCTAGTTAGACCCTGTGGTAAATACATTTTTAAAAATTGAAAAACTAGGTTGGTGAGATAATTCAGCAGTCTAAAGCACCTGCTTAGGAAAGCTTAGGCTAACCACAAGGACTGAGATTCAATCTCTGGCACCACATGCTGCGCCAGCCCTACCCCCAGGGCAGTCTGAGCCAGCTATAATTAAAATGAAAAAAAAATTGAAAAAGGGCAAAAAGGCTGATGATTAACTCAATGCCGAGTCAAACCTACTGTCAAGAAAAAATAAATGACAAACAATGGTTTACTGTTACTATATCATGACCAAAATGCATGAGTTCAAGATGTTATCAGTTCCATTTGTCTTAAGTTATGGTATGAACATAATAGCAGCTAGCTCTAATGACAGGTAGGAAGTCTAAAGTGATTGTCAATTTTTTTTGGCTTTTTGAGACAGGGGCTTGCTATGCAGTTCAGGCCGGCCTTGAGCTCACTTTTATATCTCAAGCTGGTCTCCATCTCACAGCAATCCTCCTGCCTCAGCCTCCCAAGTGCTGGGATTACAGGCATGCACCACCATGCCTGGCACTCAAATTTGTCACTATAAAAAACAATTACAAGCCGGGCATGGTGGCACATGCCTGTAATCCCAGCTCTTGGGAGGCTGAAGCAGGAGGATCAGTGCAAGTCTGAGACCAGCCTGGGCTACAAAAGTGAGCACAAGGCCAGCCTGAACTGCATAGTGAGACACTGTCTCAAAGAGACAAAAAAAAAATTATATTTTTTCCTGAGTACTTAACATTACTAGGCTACAGATGTATTTCCCAATTCAGTGTACACCTCTATAAATCAGCATGTGTGTCATGGAGGGAAATCCTTTCCAAATCCCAGAGTCTTCCCTTTTTGCTTTGGGACCTTGCCTGTGTCCTCTACTTCCCCCAGGGCCAAGACCAAGACCAAGGATACAGCATGGTGATACTGGGGTAGAGCAATCAGAATTTGTTTCCTGGGCCTGGTATACCCTTCTCTACCCTTCCTGAAGGCCTGTTGGCAAAGGAAGAAAATGCAGCAGTGGGCTGAGTTGCTTCTTGGCTTTGGTGGCTTTCTTGAGTAAGCATCTTGGGGTTTGTGAGTGTGTGTGTATGTGTGTGTATGTGTGTGTGTGTGTGTGTGTGTGTGCATGTGTGTGTGTGTGTGTGTGACAGAAAGAGAGAGAGAGAGAGAGAGAGAGAGAGAGAGAGAGAGAGAGAGAGAGAGAGAGAGAGAGACCAGAGAGCAACAACTGAGACAACTGAGGAAGAGGAGCTTTTTCTGCAGGGTCCCTCTACTGTCAGGATGTTGACTGGGTGACCACAGGTCACTGAGAGCACAGCCATGTCACAAGACAGCCTCCCAGAAATGAGGCAGAAGAGCCTCTGCCAGGGGCTCCGTGCATACCTCAGGCTCCCTAGTACTTCCCAGCTGTGTCTTTCCTGGCTGGCCTCTGAAGCCACAGGCCTTTGCCATCTCTGGGCTTGGCAGCAAATCATCTAGTGCCAAGTTCCAGCTGCTTCAGCAACCCAGGGCAGCAAGGAGAGCTATGGGGAGTGTCACACAGACCATAGCCTGAGGGACAGTCAGCTGCCTGTCATTTTCTCAACCCAGGTCATTGGGAAAGAATGAGTGGTAATTCCCTGCTCTGCCAAGGTTTCCAGGGCTTTGTGAAGGGGAAGGGGACTAGCAGGCCATTCCCACCCTGCAAGCAGCTTCAGACTGTGATGCGCAGGACCCCCTGTGTCAAGGGTCCCAGAAGGACTTGTTCATTACAAAGGCCTGAGTTTCTGGCCCCACTCCAAGTGACTCAGGCACCATCTTTGGAGACAAGATCAAATAATTTGCCTTTCAAATATGCATCTGTAAAGCTGGAAACCTTAGAATTCTTCTAAGTCTTGCAAATCCATCCAAAACTGGCTTGTACAAAAAGGGTGATATGCTGGCTAAGTTTGTAAGGAAAGAGTCCTGCCTATATATTTGTTTTATTTTTTTTAATTTTATTTATTTATTTATTTATTTATTTTTTTGGTGGCACCAGGGTTCGAACTCACGACCTTGCACTTGCCCAGCAGGCACTTGTGCCTCGGAGCTATCTCCCCAGCCCCCCTGTTTTATTTTCTAAAAAATATTTGTTTATTGATTTTTTTAAAGAATTTTTTATTTTATTTATTTATTTTTTTTTCTTGTTTCAGAACCTTTGTTTATTCACTCATTTTTATGGCCCGCTCAGCCTGTCCCGAGGGCAGGGCTGGCACAGCATGTGGTGCCAGGGATTGAACCGCGGCCCCTGAAGCCGCCCAAGCTTTCCCAAGCAGGCGCTTTAGACCACTGAGCCATCCCTCCGGGCCCGTTTATTGATTGATTGATTGATCGTCTTTTTGAGACAGGGTCTCAATATGCAGTTCGGTTGGTCTCTAACCCACACTGATCCTCCTGCCTCAGCCTCCCAAGTGCTGGGATTACAAGTGTGTACCACCAAACCCGGCTATTTGTTTATTTTAAAATTTTGTTCATTTGTTTATTTTTTTCTTTGTGAGCCAGGATCTCACTATGCAGTTCAGGCTGGCCTGGAGCTCACTTTGTAGCCCAAGCTGGCCTTCACCTTACAATGATCCTCCTGCCTCAGCCTCCTGAGTACTGGCATTACAGGCATGCACCACCACTCCAGGCTGATGTAGTGATGCTGGAGTTATTTATTGCTTCGTGTGTATGCATGGGGTGTGGGGTACTAGAGACTGAACCTAAGACTTCGTGCCTGCTAGGCAAGCCATCCACCCCTGAACTGTTATTACTTCACCCCACCCCTGCTGGCTTCAGGAGGTCATGGGACAAGGCACTGCTTCTTGCCACATCTTGCCTGATGCCATCGTCAGCCTCCACTTGGCAAGCCACATGGCAAGCATAGCTCCACTCGGGGCCACATCCTGCTGCATTCAAGTCTGGAGGGAGAGGGCTGAGGGCACGGAAATGCTATTTAAGTCCCAGCACTCACTGTGGGTAAACCCAGCCCTGCCCCCAGCACTGTCCCTTGAGGAAGTCAGTGCTCTGCTTATCCAGCCCCAGGGCTGGGGACAGCCCCCACCTAAACAAGGGGACAGGCAGATGGGTGGTGAGTTTCCTAGAGAGACAGTGCATGTGCTGGGCAGAGAGCACCGTCAGTGTCTGCTATCCCAGCCTAGGCCTCATTGAGTCAGAGATCACTGTGGTCCCCAGGACAAACACACTCCTGGGCCCTGAACCATAACTCACCAGAAGCAGGATTTGGGCTCTATTTGGAGGTAGTCACAGATTCCTCCCTTGGACCTACAAATGTTCTTTAGATAGCTAAGAGCAGAACAAAGCTTGACCTTCATTCTGTAAAACTCTGGGTCAATCAAATGCTGTGTAGTTCTACACAGAGGCATGTTTGCCATTTAGGGAGTGCTGGTCGGTGCTAATATTACCCAGCATATCTCATCGACCTTCTCTTCTGAGAATGCCGTCCTAGCCTAGAAGTCTACATTGTTTTATCCAGGCACAGTGCCGCAGCCCTGTAATCCCAGCGCTCAGGAAGCTGAGGCAGGAGGATTGGTATGAGTCAAGACTAGCCCGTGTTCTATGAGTTCAAGGTCAGCGTGAACTACATAGCAAGACGCTCTCTCAAACCAAAAACCCATAGTCACCTTGGATTGCAACAGAGTCTCACATGACCGAGATGGTCCCTCGAGCAATGAAGATTCCTCCCTCCCACGGGAACTGAATTGCCCTTCAAGTCATGAGAACTCAGGGAAGGAGAAGGGAGTGGCAAAAAATTGAGATGCTTTGTGGCCATGCACCAGCCCTGCACAATGAATGTGATTATTGTGTGCTGCAAACTTGCACTAATAAAAATAAAATTGTTAAAAAGTCAAAAGGATTCATCCAGGGGGCCCATCAGGATGGCTCAGTGGTCTAAAGCGCCTGCTTAGGAAAGCTTGGGTGGCTGCAGGGACCATGATTCGATCCCCAGCACCACATGCTGCGCCAGCCCTGCCCTCCGGGCAGGCTGAGCCAACCATTAAAAAATAAACAAAAGTTCTGAAACAAGAAAAAAAAAATTAAATTAAATTTAAAAAAAAATGATTCAGAGCTGGGCATGGTGGTGCACGCCTGTAATCCCAGCACTTGGGAGGCTGAGGCAGGAGGATCAGTGCAAGTTCGAGACTAGCCTGGGCTACCAAAGTGAGCTGAAGGCCGGTCTGAACTGCATAGCAAGACCCTGTCTCAAAAAAAAAAGATTCAGCCTGGGTTATGAAACCAGGACTGAGATGCAGCGGTGATGGATCATACCCCAGGGCTCTATGAGGACCCCATAAAACTCTCCCACAGCTTCACTAATGGTCCCACCTGATCCTTGTCGTCAGAGTATGGCTCCTTCCCCAGCTGCCCCAAGCCTCAGTTTTTGCCTTATCTTTCTGCACTTTCCTGTCAAATCTTTTGCTTGTAAATCCAGAATGTCACTTAGTTTTTTGTTGTTGTTGTTGTTGTTATTGTTTCTTTTTCTTTTGGAGACAGGGTTTCGCTATGCAGTTCAGGTTGGCCTTGAGCTCACTTTTCTACCCCAGGCTGGTCTCAAACTCACACCGATCCTCTTGCCTCAGCCTCCCAAGTACTGGGATTACAGGAGTGTGCCACCACACTGGCTCTTTTCTTTTTTTCCCCCGGGACCAGGATTCGAACTCATGACCTTGCACTTGCCAGGCAGGCACTTGTGCCACAGAGCTATCTCCCCATCCCCAAAATGTCACTTAATTTTGATTTTGCACTATCACTAAAACAAGGAAAGCATGTCAAACAGTGACAGGATGAAAATCCCCCACCCCCAATATTGAGTTCAAGGCCTGCCTGAACTACAAAGCAAGATCTGTGTCCAAAAAGAAAAGACAAAATCTGAAGCAAAGGAAGGAGAGAGGGAAAGATGACGTTTGGGGGTTCTGCACCTCTCGACACCTTTTGGAACCCAACAGCTGGCGAGGTAGGCGGTGGCAGGACACTGATCTAGAACCCAGCGTTTCACAGCTCTGGCCCTGCTGACATTTGGGACTGAATAAGTCCTCGGTAGGCTGAGGGCAGGAGTGCCCTGGGCACTCTCAGGAGTTCAGTGGCTTCCCTTACCCCCACCCACAGATAAGAAGTCAGGATTGCTGGCCCCCAGCTGTGAAAACCTGAAAAGTCACTTGTTCCCTGAGGACAAAGTCACCCACGCCTGGGAACACTGAGTCATCTAACCAGGTTAGGAATATAAGCATCATTTTGCAGATAAGGAGTCTGAGGCTCAGAGGAGCAGTAGAATTCATCCAGGTAGGAGAATTATCTAGATAGATAAATTGTTTAGAAATATTCCTGGGCCAGCTAGATGGTTCAGTGGTCTAAAGCGCCTGCTTAGGAAAGCATAGGCAAGCGCAACGACCAAGGTTTGATCCCTGGCACCACATGCTTCCCCAGCACCATATAGCTCTGTGGCACAAGTGCCTGCCTGGCAAGTGCAAGGTCATGAGTTTGAACCTCTATCCCACCAAAAAAAAAAAAAAAAAAATGTTTTTTCCCCCTGGGAGTCAGAAGGGGTGCTCCAGAGGTCAGTGCAGAGGACAATGAGCAAAGAAGAAGCGGCCTACACTTACTTACCTCCCCTGGGGACCAATGTCAGTAATTCATATTCTAAACATCCTTCCCATTGCAGGTAGCTAAGTTAGAAGTATGGGCAGTCAGACAGAGCCAGGCCCTCAAAGAGAGAGCAGGAAGACAACATAGTTGCAACTGTGAGAGAGATGGATGCTCCTGCTGTCGAGCTGAAGCTCAAAGATCAAACGAATGCTCACCTCCCTAAAGATGAACATCCAGGATTGAGTATCACCCCGAGGAAACCCCAAAGAGCCATGAATCCACCTTCCACTGGCCAGCCACTGGACAAAGTCCTGTTCTATGTTCTGTGTCCACTTTCTACATCATTTGCTTTCCCACTTGGTACTGGGTTTAATCAATTTTACCTAGGCAATGGTGCTTGGAATCTCATTGGTTGACCACAGTTTTGTCCCACCTCATGACCACCTAAGTGAGTTCTCGTGTTCTCCACCTTAGACACCTTAGACCCACTATAAAAGTCCTTGGAAGACACAGCTTCCTGAGGACCACCCTCTAGGGGTCCCCATCTTGTTCCTGTCTCAGAGAGGAGCTTTCTTTCTCCCAATAAAGATATTCTGCTCATAACCCCCATTTGTTCCTAAAATTCATTCTTCAGTTTTATTGTTTGTTTTTGGTGGTACCAGGGATTGAACTCAGGACCTTGTGCTTGCCAGGCAGGCGTTTATGCCACTGAGCTGTTCCTTGGCCCCTCATTTTTCAGTTTTAGAGAACATGAACTTGTTTTTTGGTCAGGAGTTTCATTTATTCCCTGTATCTTTTCTGTGTGTGTGTGTGTGGGGGGGGTGATACCGATGTTTGAACTCAGAATCTTGTGCTTGCCAGGCAAGCACTTATTCTACTGAGCTATGTTGGTGGCCCAAGTTGAGAAGGGTTTTTTTTTTTTTTTTTTGGTTTGTTTGTTTTTTGGTTTTTTTTTTTGGCTAGCTCAGGCTGCCTTAAGGATGGGTATGGAGTTCGAACCACCATCCCCTGTGCCTGACTGGGATTGCTGAAGCAGGCACTTAAACCACTGAGCTAATCCGAAAACCTCTCTCTAGCATGATTTTAGAAGAAGCCACTGTTATACTAGAACTTGTTTTCTGGGAAGGTCTTTTTTCAGGTAAGCAGCCATTAGGAAAGGAGTCCTTGTATGGAGCCAAAGACAGTTTTTCAAAGTACCAGGAAGTCGCAGTAGTTCCTAACCAACCACCTCTGTTCTTCACATGCATTCCATTATTTTAAAATTATTTTCCTTATTTAACATAATTCACTTTTACCGCAATATTTTTTTTTTTCATTTACGTATTTGATACACGGTCTTACTTTGCAGCTCAGACTCGTAGTGATCCTGTTTTTAGCCTCCCCAGCCCTGGGACTACAAGTGTATGCCACTACGCCCGGACTTGGTGACCAGCTGTATGCCCAGGGGCAGGGCCAGTGTGGCATGTGAGACTGAGGATTGAACCCTGGTTCCTGGGCAATCCAAAGTAGGCACTTAGTCCTTTTTTTTTTTTCTTTTTGCAGGACAGGGGTTTGAACTCACAACCTTGCACTTGCCAGGCAGGCATTTGTGCCATGGAGCTATCTCCCCAGCCCCCAGGCACTTAGTCCACTGAACTATCTCCCCAGCCCTTAATCATTCATATTTGCCAATGAGATCAGCTAGATTTTTTTTTTCTTTTTTTTTCTTTTTGAGACAGAGTCTCGCTATGCAGTTCAGGCTGGCCTTGAGCTCACTTTTGTAGCGCAGGCTGGTCTTGAACTCACGCCGATCCTCCTGCCTCAGCCTCCCAAGTGCTGGAAATACAGGCATGTGCCACTACACCTAGCTTCAGATAGATTAATAAAGAAGATTAGTAAAATAATTGTCACTCATTGGAACAAGGTGTCCTCAAAGAATTAAGCAAACTATTTATCAAAGAGTTGTTGCTGGGGGCCCAGCAGGATGTCTCAGTGGTCTAAAGCACCTGCTTAGGAAAGCTTGGGCGGCTGCAGGGACCGAGGTTCAATCCCCGACACCACATGCTGTGCCAGCCCTGCCCTCAGGGCAGGCTGAGCCGGCCATAAAAATAAATCAATAAATTAAAAAAAAAAAAAAAAAAGAGTTGTTGCTCTATCCCTGCTATGTGCTGGGCCTTGAGGGAGTTATTTTTAAGTCCCACTGCAAACACTGGAATGTAAGAAACATCCTCACTTTGTTTTATTTTATCTTGTCTTTTTGAGACAGGATCTCGTTGTGCAGTTCAGGCTGACCTTGAGCTCACTTTTGTAGCCCAGGCTGGTCTCGAACTTGCACCAATCCTCCTGCCTCGGCCTCCCAAGTTCTGGGATTACAGGCATGTGCCACCACGCCCAGCTCCCATTTTATTTTATTTTATTTTATTTTTAATTTTATTTATTATTTTTATTCTTGTTTCAGAACCTTTGTTTGTTTATTCACTCATTTTTTTTATGGCCGGCTCAGCCCGCCCGAGGGCAGGGCTGGCGCAGCATGTGGTGCCAGGGATCGAACTACGGTCCCTGAAGCCGCCCAAGCTTCCCCAAACAGGCGCTTTAGACCACTGAGCCATCCCGCCAGGCCCTCCCATTTTATTTTATTTTAAATCTAATTTATTTATTTCTGTTATGGCTGGCTTAGCCTGCCCTGGGGTGAGGCTGGCACAGTATGTGGTGTGGGGGATCGAGCCGCAGTCCCTGTGGTTGCCTAAACTTTCCTAGGCAGGTGCTTTAGAATGCTGAGCCGTCTCGGGTCCCAGCCATCCCCATTTTAGGGGCGAAAATGAGACACAAAGATTCTGACTTAGCCGGGCGTGGTGGCTCATGCCTGTAATCCCAGCACTCAGGAGGCTGAGGCAGGAGGA
>PVJA010036494.1:0-20000 GCA_004027025.1 Myocastor coypus
GTCACCGCAACATGAGGAACTGTATTGCGGTGTCATGGTATTAGAAAGGTTCAGAACCACTGGGGAGAAGAGCTTTTTCTTTACATCCTCACTTCACCTACACCATCACCCTATAACCAATGATTAATCCCTGAATACCATAAATGCTTTTCCTATGGATCCTTCTGCTTTGCATGATACACGAACTGTTGCAGTTCGAGATTCTGTCTCTTTTCTTTTGATTCTTCCTCTTCTTTCAATTCTTCCTCTTCTTCCCCCTCATTCTCTTCGCTATCTTTATTGCTCATCTTCATATTCCTCCTGCTCTTCTCCCTCTCTCTGTCCTTTTTCTCCTTTCCTTTTCAAAGAAAGAAAAACACTTCCCAAGCTATTTAGATATCACCACGTGTTTGGGGGGGGCATGTGCATACGTGTAGTTAAATGTCATGTTGTCTTCCTGGCCGATGGGCACCTCTAAACCCTGGGTGTGAGAACAACAGCAGATTTTGTGTAAACAAAGGTGCCAAAGACCGAGAACACCTTTACTGTACCCACTGATATGGCTTTGAAGGTTCTATGTAGTGTCTGTTCCTGCACCCCAGTCACTTTTTGTTCGCAGGAAACATACAGTGCAGGAAAGTACAAAAGTCAGGAGTGTTTTTATTTTTGTTCCTAGTTATACTGGTTTTATCTAAATTTAATATTGTTTGGAATTTGTAAAGCAATTTAGGAATTTTATAGAACGTACAAGAATGGCAGTGTCCATAAATGGCACGCAGGTTTTCTGTTTTCCTTGATATTTCCTGATGTAGTTTTCAGTGGGCTTATGTGCAATCACTGAGCTTGTCCATCCTAATACTTTATTTATTTATTTATTTTTTGTCTTTTTGAAACAGGGTCTCACTGTGCGGTTCAGGCTGGCCTTGAGCTCACTTTTGTAGCCCAGGCTGGTCTCGAACTCACTGATTCTCCTGCCTCAGCCTTCCAAGTACTAGGATTACAAGCGTGCACCACCACGCCCAGCCTAATACTTTAAAAAGAGCAATGCATGCTAAGAATAACAAAAAAGAAAATGAAAAAAAATATATTAGCTGTAAGAAAATTTTATTTATTCCCCCAAATTTAATAAGAACAAGTTATACTAATTTGCTGCCAACATTGTGTTTGATGTCTGTTTCTCGGTCTGTAATGTATAAACATACAGTACAGAGTTGGGGATATACCTCAGTTGGACAAACACCTACTTGAGAAGCACAAGGTCCTGAATTCAGTGTCTCTTAGGAAAAAATACACACACACACACACACACACACACACAATCATTATTTTGTACGATTCTATGTGCTTTGAGAGAAATATTGAGTGAAACTTATTAAAGCATGGTCAGGACCTTCACCATTATCTGATGTACAAGGATCATGACAATAAGAATTTTCATATGTATAATATATACTTGTTTTATTCATTTATACTTCCATTACTATGTCTGAAGAATTTTCATATATTATTGCAGTGAGAAAGGACAATGAACATGAAATTCCTTCATATCGCTACTCAATTGAGATATTTTCATGTGTGTTTTATTTTTTATTTTTATTTTTTGCATTGCCAGGGCTTAAACTCAGACCCTTGTACTTGTCAAACAAGCACTTATTCTACTGAGCTATCTCCCCTGGCCCCCGTGTTCTTTTCTTTAGTTTCAGCATCAATCTAGCAATATTCTGTTTTAGTGAGTTTTCATTTTTTATCTGATAAAGTTATTTAAAATACACAGTTTTATGTCAGATTGAAAAGGGATAAATGAACTACAGTGCATCTAAGGAGAGTCACCCAGAGAAAAACATTCTCTCAGGCTTTCACAGAAAGCAAAATGGCCAAGCAATGGTCGTGACTCATTCCGAAGGCTGACACAACAGTTCTACAAAGTACTGTATATGGTCCCAAACTTAATCCTGAGGGGATTTGACCCTGGAAGATACAAAAAAAAGAATGTCTTGTTATACAGGTCTTGCTTTGACTTGCCCTTGATCACCCAGAAAAAAAAACAAAAAAAAAACTTAATTACAATGCATGAAACGCAGAGCTAGATGGGTAGATGGGTGATATGAGCTTTAGGAAGCTTAGATCAATAGCCCCCAACATTACAAGCTTCACAGGTGGCCCACTGAAATTGCAGAACATTTGACTGTATATGCATCTGCTTCCTCTTAGTCCAAAGAGAAGAATTTTCTTTCCCTTTCTTCTTAGCAACATCAATAGGGAGGTGGGTCATGCCCACACACTGTGCTCTGTAGAACTATTGTGAGGACAATATGCAATGTGTGAACTTTTTTAAAAAGAAAGGGGAAAAGAAAAAAAAGTAATGTTGATTGAATGTGTTAATGTTTAATTGTTTGATCAATCTTACATACCTATATCTATTAATCTAAACTGATGATGAAAATATGTAATATAACCATTGTTAAATTTAAACAAAATATTAAATCATGAAAAAAAAGAAAATGAGATTTTTCTGTGCAGAATAAGGGTTTGTCTTAACTCAGAAAACATGGACATGTTGGAAATTGTAGGGACTCATGACTAGAGATTTGGGGATGAGAAATGACTAAGAAATAAATTAGATGGTAGGTAGATGCTGACTAACCTGAAATAAATAGCAAGATTCTTGGTAAACAATGCAGTTGGCTAAGACTAGTGTGGTAAGTCATGACTACCCAGGGGATGGAGTAAGATAAGAGAATGTATCATCTCCCTGGAGAATAATGTCTACCAATGAATGTGGCTTTGACTTATCAGGGTTCTTTTTCAAAATGGATTTTATATGGAAATGAACCTGTTGGTCTAGAAGACATCTCAGAAACTTGATTAATTTTTTGTTAATCAATCTCTTGGATTTCCAACTATTCAAAATTATTACACACATTATATAAGATTAATAGAATTTCAGGTATGACTTAAGAGATGTTAGATGTCAGGCATTGCTCTGAAATACAAAATTCGTGTTCAAGGTATTCAATGAACTTAACTGTTGTTTTCATGAGAAAATAAATGACATATATTTAAAAGTTTACTTTCTATATTTATTTAATTATCAAAGAATCAGGAATTGAACTAATCCCTTCTGCTTGCCAGGAAAGCACTTATTCTACTCAGCTATCTCCATAGCTCCCTCAAGTTCCAAGTTCAAAGGAAGCCATGTGTAGGGCACAGATCTGAAAGCACTCCTCAGGCAGGAGTAAGGCCAATTTGGGTTGCAGAGTGAGTGCAAGACCAGGCAGGACTGCAAAGTGAGAGCTTAGCTCAAAAGTCAACAACTACCTCCCTCACTAAAAAACAGCAATTAATATGCAAATGTCTGCACAGAGCACTTTTTGCCTACAGAGACCCTGTTCCTTACCCAGGCTGTGATGGCCCCCATGACATGCTTTTTCTTGCTACCTGCCCAAAGCCCACATTTAGTACATCGAATGGTTAGTGTTTCATCTGTGACATAACTGTACTGGAATGCATCTAATTCATTTGTTTGTATATCAGTGGAGGCCTTCATGCCACAACAGCAAAGATCATAGTTATAAGGGAGCCTATGTGATCCACAAAGCCATGCAGTGGTCAGTCTGAGTCCGGGTAGGTCAGTCTTTGGCGTCCTATATAG
Source organism: Myocastor coypus (assembly GCA_004027025.1). Lineage (NCBI taxonomy): Eukaryota > Metazoa > Chordata > Mammalia > Rodentia > Myocastoridae > Myocastor > Myocastor coypus. The sequence continues at coordinate 3,632 of PVJA010036494.1, forward strand.
AATGACATTCACACTCATGTCACTGGAGAGATTGGGTAACATTTTAAGTTCATAAAGAATGGTAAGGCCAGCCGGGTGTGGTGGCTCACGCCTGTAATCCCAGCACTCGGGAGGCCGAGGCAGGAGGATTGGTGCAAGTTCGAGACCAGCCTGGGCTACAAAAGTGAGCTCAAGGCCAGCCTCAAGTGCATAGCGAGACCCTGTCTCAAAAAGACAAAAAAGAAAGAAAAAAAAAAAAAGAATTATAAGGTCATGTGCAGTGACACATGCCTGCATGCCACCACTTAGGAGGCTGAGACAGGAGGATCAGTGTGTGTTTGAGACCAGCTTGTGCTACAAGTGAGCTCAAGGCCAGCCTGAACTGCAAAGCAAGACCCTATCCAAAAAAGACCAAAAAAAAAAAAAAAGAATTTTATGAAGTCCCTTTTAAAAGCACCTCTTTCTGGCAATGTTGTACATTTCTAGATTTCTTTTGGCTTCCCTTTTCAACTTTCTCATGAAAAATTAGCTTATTTTCTGGGTGAGAAGTCAACAAAGCTAAGAAAAACAAAAGCAACAAGGGGTGGGGCTATGTCTCAGTGATAAGAGTACTGCTTGGTGAGGGCCAGACAGGTCCTTGTTCAGTCTGCACCCCCACTGACACACACACACATACACAATGTGTCGTGGCCCCATTCTCTTGGATCTGTACCTACAAACACTACAAAAACTTTCTCCCCCTCCTTCACTTGTATCTCCAAGCTCACTTAGGTGCCATAGTCACCACTGTAATTAGCAGTGTTGAGGACTGGAGCAGGGGAGATTGAAGACAGGGAAAGAAATTGCCCAGGAAGAGGAAATTCTGCACACTCAGCTTCCTTTTCTGACATGTGATTAAAACTAGGGGATTTCTAGAACCTTCTCCCTGCACTAAGGAGATTAATTGTGGCTTTCTGGTGTCAAGATAAGACATTAAACAAAAAGAACGACATGGAACACACCACCAATTTGGAAGTATTTGATCATATAGTACTAGTACTAGTTTTTGTTGGGTTATTTCTTTCATTCTTTTTTTTCCTGTTTGTATGTGTGCTTATGTCTGTGTGTTGCTTACTTTTGTTTTGTTTGAGAAGGTCTTACAATGAAATTCATATTGTCCTGGAACTAACTATGGGGCCAAGGATAGTTAGTGTGGTGAGTTGGTGTTGCCATCACTGCCTTAAAGGACCCCATGCAGGGACAAGAACATTATCCTTGCCTTTAGGCAAATGAAGAGGGCAAAAACCTCAAAACTATTTGGACAGCATGAAAAGTTACTCATCTGAACAATGTACATTTTTATACATATACCTTAGCCCTTATCCATTGTCATCTTCCAAATTGGAAGAGTTGGTATTTTTCCAGAATTGGAAACATCATAGTACAATGATATATGTGCACTCATGTTCAATTTTATTTGTTTTTGCATTCATGTTTATAGCAGCAATTTGTCATATGTAAATCTGAGAAACAACCCAGATATCTACAACCAACGAATGTAGATAGAAAGATGTGGTGTATTTATACAATGGAGCAGTACTTAGCCATAAAAGGATGGATGCAAAAAGACTATGCTCATGAGGGAAATAAATCCTCATGTGTGGACATCCTGCTGTGTCCCTAGTATAAGAAACTGAAATAGTAAATAAGTTCCAAAATATACAACAGATACTGTAAAATGAATCGAATCTCTCAAAGAAAAGAGCAAACTGAATGAGGGAAAGAAGAAAAACATACTATATAAACGTAGGTCTATTGCTGGATAGTACATTGTTCAGTTAATCTAAATGTAGTAAGTAGCATAAGCCAACACCATTCCACACTTATTACAAATGCTTTAATAAATCTGGTGTAGGTACAATGTACTACCTGAGACTGTCTTCTTTACAAAGCTGGTTTAGCTATTGAAACTCTTTATTTGTTCATATAATTTTGAAAGTTGCACTTTTTCACCTAAATAAGTAAGAATATATAATGTGAAGGTACTTAAAATATTTTTCCAAATGTGTAAATGCATTTGAAATAACTGGCCTCAAACTACTGAGCCTCACATTCCTTGAGGTTGTTCCATCAATTTTATTCCATCTATCAAAGAAACAACTTTTTCATTCATTAATCTTTGTGTTATTTTCTTAATCTCAAACATGTTAATTTGTTCTGCTCTATATATTTTCTCCCATTTTTAGGGTTTTTGACTTGCTATTATGTTTTGAAGCTTGAGGTACAGTTTTACAGTATTTATTACAGTTTTACGGTATTTATTTGTTTTCCTAATGTGCAAGTTCACCACAATAAAACTCCCTCAAAGACGGCCTTCACTGAATTCCACAACTTCCCTTAATTTTTTTTAAATTTTCACTTGATTATAGATATTGTTTGACTTCTTCTTTAACTTCCTCTATTGTGCATTGGTTTGTTTAGATGGGTGTTATTAAATTTTCATGTGTATAAGGAGTTTTTTTTTTAATTACATTTTCAATGTGACTAACTGATATTGGTTTTTCCAGAATTTTTATAACCCCTTTTCATATCTCCTGCACCTGTGTAGTCTCCACTTGTTGGTGAGCAAATCAATTTGTCTACACTCTGAAGACTGGAGTAGACTGCATTGCTGTACCCCTGACCTTCAGAGACCACTGGGTGCCATCTTGGAGTCTTTCTGCCAGGTCAGGTCTTCTACAAACTGCAGTCGCTTCTCTCTTTGCTTGTCTTTCATGTCCTTGACCTATTTAATATATGTAAGTCAAGTATGTCATGGAAAGTCTCACATTCAGGATTGTTAGCTGGTGAGTCCCTAAATGGCTTTCAGCTGGACTTTCTTCGCCTTAGACGATGTTAGATGTTTACAAAGATGAATTCCTTAGACTAACCTGATCATAGTGGGTGTGTCCAGATGTATCTTGGACTTGATGCTTTGCATATCTCCTGTGTTGCTTCTAAGGGATTAAGCCATAGAGGCTTCTCCAGAGAAGAACAGTGAAGTACCTGGAAAAACCCAAATTTGTGAATGCATAGTTGCTGGACTTGGGATCATCACAACGATACCTTCCAAAGAATCTTAAGGATTTGTCCTCCCCACTCCACGAGTAATTGGATGTGACTATTAGGTCAAGTATTGGCTTGGACTGTTCTGTTTGCTGTACCTTTTAAGGCATAGACACATTTTTTTCACCTATGAACTGTGGATACAGTTGACATATTAGTAATAAATACCGTTTTACATGACTCACTTTTTCTTGTGTAGGTTTGCAAAATAATAATCAGATTGTTTTAATTGGTCAGTTTGCTTTTGCTGTGTGAGTGTATTCACATTTAAAAGTATGAACCACAGTTAAGTGGTCTCAGGGGTAGTGAAGCACTCTTTGTTTTTTTACAACTGGCTTAGTATTAAAATACTGATCTTGCTGTGCTAGTGATAGGGGTTGACAAATTAGCCATGTTTTGTGTTGACATAACTGTTAACTGTTGATAACTTTTAGGTGAATTGTCTTATGAGGAACCCAGGGCAAGTCACCTCTGCCTAAGCCTTGTAATACCTAAAGTTAATTAAGCTTACAGGAATCATTACCATTAAAGTCTGTGTTTAAAGAAAAAAAAAGGATTGTTAGCTAGATTCCTTAACTATATAAAGAATCCACGTGGATGTACATAGTCTCAGTTCTGTGAGTTTGAGGTCAAGAAAAATGAATATTATATTGCTTGGAATATAGACGATCAGAAGGCATTCTAAGAATAAGGGAGTGGCAAATAGTAAATGTAAACTAAGTAACTTTCCTTGAATAAGGACAGTAGCAGAATTAGCTGTCACACTGAGGAAGGATCACATCTGTGGATCATGCTTACTCCGGAGAAAAAGGGACTCTTTGTCATGAAATAAACTAAATTTAGGGACCTTGGGCGATCATTAAATAAAATAAGCACTTGCCTGTCAAGCGTAAGGGTCTGAGTTTGATCTCCAGTTCTGCAAATGAAATGAAATGAAGTGAAATGAAATGATGACATGAAGTGAAGTAAAGCAAATTAAAATAAAATAAAATCTCAAATTATTAGGAATAACTTCTCAATATTTGAATAATTCCTCCTTATACTTTCCCAAGCCCTCAGAACCCACAAATCTGTTAACGATTTTTAGTTTCTCAGCTTTACTAGACAAGAATGTAAGTTTAATTACATTCAAAAATCAATTTTGGTCACTTCACTTGAAAATAAGTCTTGAAGCATTTTCTCAACATAAAGAAAACATAAATTTTCAGTAATATGAAGCTTGCAGTGATGCAAATATTGCATACTGTTTACAGTAAAGGTGTCAAAGCATTACATGATATCAAGAGAAACATGACACTTTGTGTTTCTACAGTTAATAAAATTATGAAAAATAGATAAACCTGTAATTTTTCAAAGTATATTTTATACCTTTCATTTGAATTTACCTGTAGATTAATGTCGTTAATAACATTTTATATGTGTATCACAGAAATTATGAATTCTTTGTTATTCAAAATGTTTTACCCAGTTTCAGTGAGAATATTTTTTTTGCCTACGTGGCCCACCAAGGTGTCAGCGTTGGTGTGGCATATGGTACCATGATTGAGCCAGTCAACCCTGTGTGCTTACCTAAGCAGGCACTTTAGAACACTGAGATATCTACTGGCCACAGGTAGCAGTTTGGATGAATGTTTCCTTATATTGCTGTCAATTTCATGGAGGAATTGGAACTCACATCTTTAGAGAGGATGACTGTTAAGATTGATTGATTGATTTTTGAGACAGCTAGTCTGGTCTTGAGCTCCCTTTCTTAGCCCAGGCTGGTCTAAAAAAAAAAAAAACAACTTTATTTATTGATTAATTAATTGATTGATTTTATGGCCAGCTCAGCCTACCATGGGGGTGGGGCTGGCGCAGCATGTGGAGCCAGGGTTTGAACCCAGGTCCCTGTAGGTGCCTAAGCTTGCCTAAACAGGTACTTTAGACCACTGAGCTATCTTGGCTGCCACTTAGAATATTTTTTGCTCTTCCTTTTTCTTGGGATGTAACCATCTTCCATACATTCTGGTCAACTTTTCCTTGCCATCAAACTGAGTGTCAGATTCCATTATCATACATCTCTTGGTTGTCTATTGCATCAAAAGGATATTGAATCTTTTTGAAAAACATATTCCTGAACATTAATCTATTTTGTCTTCTGTCACTTGAGTTTGGTGTCATATCTTCAAATCCACTGTTTACCCCAGAGAATTGTGTCCCCTTTACAGTAGTTATGTACCTTTAGCTCTTAAATTTCCAGCTATGTTTTGTTTCAACCACTTATGTTCTTTGAGATACAAGTCCATCTCCTCTGGGAATGCCAATGACTCCCATTGCCATATTTTCACACCCTGGAAAAATCAGCTAAATATATACTAGTGGTTAATTTCTGACACTAGCATATTCCGTTGACTTCTCTGGCTCTCCACATATAATTACTACAAATAGTTACTGTAATGCTGCAGTATAATTTGTCATCAAACTTTTTTTAAAAATATTGCTTCAAGATACCTGTTTTTGTTTTAAATATCATATTAATCTATGTACCTTGTCACATCAAATTTCTTATCACTGTCTCCAAAAAACATAAAATCTTTCTACCACAAGTCCATATAAACCTGCTAGGTTACATTAGAGTTAAATCCAGGTACTATATGAACACATCCTGCAAATACACATATGAAACTATTATGAATGAATTTGTTAATATATTTCGCTTACAGGTCCCATTCCCAGAAGTTAAAGAGTTAAAAAGTGAAACTCACTATTTACATAGGTAAACTTATTTCCATACCTATAAATGGAATTCTATGTAAGAAGCACTGCTTTATTACATGGTCAAAGGCCTTACTATTTCATTGTGGCATGTAATATAGGAAAAGGTTTATAACTAGTTCAAAGGAAATCTTTATTTAGACACCAACACTAGTATTGAAATCTTTAGTGATTAACACAGACAGTAAACACACTTACTGGATCACTAGATAAATCACTCCATCACTTTATTTATTTATTTATTTTATTTTTTTTGTCTTTTTGAGACAGGGTCTCGCTATGCAGTTGAGGCTGGTCCTGAGCTCACTTTTGTAGCCCAGGCTGGTCTCGAACTCGCACCAATCCTCCTGCCTCAGCCTCCCGAGTGCTAGGATTACAGGCGTGTGCCACCACGCCCAGCCACTCCATCACTTTAAAGAAGTAGCACTATTTTTATTCACATGTATGGAATCTCTACAAGGAAGAAATAGAAGAACACAAACCTATGTCTCTATCTACTGAACTTACATATATTGAACATGTTGGCACATCTCTTGTTTGGAAAAGAGCCTGATATTTGCCTGATTCTGAATTTTTTTCTGGACCTTTTTTTTGTCCCAGGTATCACTCTCCAGACTTTCCAATTGCCAGGCCGCTGCTGTGCTGCAGAGGATATGCTTGGCCCTGGGAGCCCTTTCTTAAGTCCATGTAAAAGGCCCACCTCCAAGCCATTCTAGCACTGAGCATAGACTCTAAAAGAACCCTGAAGCCCTAGCATGAATAAATGAACATCACCCTGGGCACTTTTGGGAGGTACAGCATCCAGGAGGTACAATCCAGGGGAGAAATGAAACACTTGAGGACCTGTGGTACAGGTGTTATGGGAAACCCAGCCCCATCTGCTCTGCACCTTTGATTTCTGTCTTAGCTGAGCTGAGCACACTGCTCCAGCATGAGCTCCAACAGCCATGTAGTAGGTCAGCAAAGGCTCAGGGACAGTGAATAGAGTGAAAGCTGCCTGAAACTCTGAGTCAAAATATGCGTTTCCTAATTTTCATTTGATTTTATCCAGTAATTTACACATGACCCATCAGGTACAGGGAAGGAAAAGTAGCAAATGCAATATTTCCTCCAAACCTCATTTCTCCAGCAAGAGGGCAGAGGCAACATTGCCGAGGCCTGAAGTGAGCAACAGACTTACAGATCTCGTGTCCATTTACAGGTGAAATCTGCTGTCCAGAGGGATGTTCAAGGGGGCAAACTCATCAGAGGAGTTGGCAGCGAGATCCAGATCAAACAGATCTGAACCAAGCTGTGAGCCTGGAGTGCTATGGACATCCAACGTGACCTGCTCTTCGGTTCAAGAAGAGGCAGTAACCAGGGAGAGTGCAGAACTGCAGAGCAAGAAGCACCAATCTGGTAAGAGGGCCTTTTCCAGCAGGGAGATAAAGCACAGTGGAACACAGAGCAGAACCTCCTTTCAGGTGACCAAACAGCTCTCCTGATAGACTTAGTCTCCCAGCTAGAGACCCACTTCCAGGGTGGCTGCTCCATGTGTGTTTCTACCCAAGTTCATAAAGAGGTGAGAATCTCAACAACATCGTGGATTTGAAACACACAGAGGAGCAGACAAGCTCTAACAGTCCCTGTGTGGGCAGCTGATGAGGCTGGGGCAAAAGGAGACTTGAGGGCACTGATTATTTTATCCCAGTTATCTTTTACTACCTGTGGGTGCTGAGACAGAAGAGGTTGTGAGATCACTGGACCTCTAGAAGCCCTCAGGAAAGCCCAGTGAAGTCCTGCAAGTCCTGCATAGAAGGTGTACTGCTTCTCCTGGGCTGGGATCCTCCCACTGCCTTCCAGGATCCAGCTTCAGGCCCATTTTGGGGACCTTCAGCTCTGTGGTCACAGCCTTATTAGTGATGTGTGTGCATGGTAAAGCTCCTAACTTGAAGTCATGGGGCCCTGTGGATGTGGTGTCCAGTCACCTGTTGCAATGAGACAGGTGTGGAAAAGCAAGACGTGAGCTAGGAACTGTGAAGTTTCAGGCATCTACACACACTGTAGCTTCAGCATGTGCTAGATGGAAGCCCTGCTTTATGAGCACCAATAAGGCCCTCTGTGAGCTAGAAAGAAAGGACAAGGTGCCTCCGAAGATGCTCAGCTTCTCCTTGCCATGGAAAACATGAATTTTGTGTGGTCTTTTCAATTGTAAAACATGGCTTACTAAACAAGCATATATTGATATCACTGGGCATGAATCTTCACACCATAATGCAGTAACACATAGACACTAACACTATAAAGGAACAGCAACGCACCTTGAATCTCTGTGTCACTGATAGAATATTTCACACAAGACATGCAGGATACGGGCTGAAGCATAAATACAGTCTATTGACCAATGACAGTTTGTTCAGAGTTATAGAAGACACGTTCAAGCTTGAAAGAGTTCAAGGTCAAGATGGCAAGTGCAGTTTTCACGGTCTCATTTTATATTGATGTAACTAAATGGGTCTTTCAAGCACCATCTTTTCCTACTTCACAGGTTATTGTTCTTGTTCAAGGGAAGAGGAATGTGCTGACCTGTGTACCTGTTTACTATGTAGGTGAATGTTTTCCATCCAATTTGATTTGATACCTTCAGGATCTTTCAGCCCCTCACTAATTGTCTGGGCCCTATGGTGGCTCTACACAGCATATTCAGATAATGTTAAGATTTCAAACCAACCTCAGCTACCTATCTGCTGAACTGCTAATGTTCAACTAAAATGTCTTTGTGTGGGTATGCATCATTGTACATGGGATTATACACACCATACACTGGATTGTTAGTAAAGGACTGAATTATACTTTAATTTTACAGATGTCAAAAGCCATTTTTAGACAAAATAAATGAAGAAATAGAAAGATAAGTGAGGTGTTAGTGTTGCATTATACATCTAGATGTTACTTTCTGGTTTTTATCTGTTTTTCTGTGGTACTGAGAACTGAACTCAGGACCCTGTGCTTGCCAAGCAAGTGCTTATTCTGCTGAGCTATCACCCCAGCTAGATCTTGCTTTCAAATGCACATGAGCAGAATGGTGAGATAGTTTAGTGAACTTATCCATTTACTTAGGCTATCGCATGGACTGGGGTCAATTCATTGGCCACACATGCTGTGACGGGTCTACCCAGAGAAGCACTTAACCCATACCACTGAGTTAGGTAGTGGTGGCCTTGCAATTCCAGCTCTGGGGAGGCTGAAAGCAGCAGGATCACAAATCCAATGTGTACAGTGAGACCCTGTAGAAAAGACAGAGACAGAGACAGAGACAGAGACAGAGAGAGAAAGGAAATGACCATATTATAAGGCATATTTTACTAGGCTCTTTTTGTCTCCATGTTTTTTGTTGTTGTTGTTTTTCTTTCTTTCTTTCTTTCTTTCTTTTTTTTTTTTTTTTTTTCAGAACTGAGATTTAACTCAGGCCCTTGTGCTTGCCAGGTAAGTGCTTATTTTACTGAGCTATCTACCCAGGCCCTCTCCATATTATTTGGTCAAGTGCCACATTTCTTGTATTTAGCACTATAGTTAATTCTTTATTGTCATTATTTTTCTTAGGGCCACATGTATAAATGTTTTATTCAATACCACTCTTGGTGGTGTCTTAAAATTATTTCCCCTGGTTTTATGGCCTTTCTTCTTTTCCTAATTTACTTTTCAAAAAGAATCATTTAATATTTAGTTTAATTAAATAATATTTAGTAATTCCTAATTTAAATATTCATTTGTTATCCATAAAATATTTGCTTAATCATGTTCACAAATCTCAACTGCTAAATTTTCTTGGGAAGATCTGTGTCTTCAGTTTTGCTGTTTCTATAAATGATAAAATTTGAGATAATCTACAGATATAATTCAAATTTTCAGGAAACATTCTCAGGTTTTTTTTCACTCAATCATTCTTGCATCATTACTTTTAAATTGAACTCATTCCACATAAAATTGCTTTGGCACATAAGTCAAACATATGCTAACTATATAAATGTAGGTCTAGGGGCTGGGGAGATGGTGCTGTCACACAAGTGCCTGCTGGGAAAGTGCAAGGTTCTAAGTTTCAAACCTGTCCCCACAAAAAAGAAAAAAAAAAAAAAAACTAAGTAACTCAATAAACAAATTAGGTCTATTTGTTCAATTTATCTAAACCTCTACACATAAACCAACACCATCCCAACCTATTAAAAATGCTTCAATGAATCACAGAGAAGTTATAGTATACTATCTGACATTTTCTTCTCTTTCTAATGTTTAGATATTTGAAATCTTTTATTTGTTCTTAAATATACCAGCTTTAATTTTTCACCTAAATATATCAGAATGTATAATGGGTTGGTCATTAAAGTTGGTACCACATATATAAATACAATTGAAAGAATTGTATTTCCAGTCCATGAAGTTGTGCTAACTCTACATTATTTATATTCTTAATCTCAATTTTCACCAAATTCCAAATATGTGAGAATATTTTATTCAATTTATCCACTGGTATGGAATTTTTGGTGCTATTCTAAAACATTTTCATTTCAATATCCAATTATTCCTTATAGGTTTAATGAAAAGTCATGATACAAACATATTCATTTTGTAACCAAAGAACATTTAATGGCATCAATGACATGTTTACATTCGTCCACGTGAAAAAAGCCAAACAACCAGGCTAGATTCAGTCATCCTTGACTTAAGATATCAGTCAAGCATAGATTCAACCAAATAGGACATTGAAAAAGGACATGAGCGCTACAGGAGCAGCTGTTCCTTAGTGCCTGTGGCTATGCAAAGCACTGTGTTCCATCCCAGGAACATCAGTCAAAGCAAAACAATGTAGCTCTGATAGATGCTGCAGTAATAATTAGAAAAAATGGACTAAAGAAAGATCTCTACAGTAGAAATGGAGGCATGTAAAATATGAGTGGTCACAAGACTATCAGGTATTTGATTCAGTGCCAAAATGTAGAGATTTGGCATTTAGTTAAGGAAATAATTGCTATAATTGAAATGTGAAGGTAGAAATTTCAAATTCTCAAATATTTTTAAATTTGAATAAAAATAAGGCCTTAGTATCATAATTTTAAGAGAAAAAAAAAAAAACTATGGACAGGAAGTTAGTTATGTTCCAGATAAAAATTCCAGAAGTGTTAGTAGAGCTTTCCTCTGGTCTAGTCAGACCTCCCTATGAAAGATCCTCAATTGGGCTTTAAGATCTCCACCTTGTGAGGAGACAGCTGGGCCGCAATCACAGGCTGTGGCAATGGTTTCAAATTTCCCAAGTCCAACTGCCCCGGCCTTCTGCACGCGACCCAGGGGCGGTGGTCTCCTAGAGAGTCCCTGACTGATGTGCTCACAGCGCCTTCTAACGGCCGACGAAACAGGGATCTAATGCCAGCTCTGGAAAGTTCTGAAATGCGATGGCGGGCCAGGAACAAATCTCTGTACTTCTTGGACAGGACTTGTTCAAAATACTTCCCGAGTGGAAGGATGTGATTCATGATTCATCTAAAGGTGCAGGGAAGACAGGCTGAGCCCATTGTTCCCGTCTCCTTGCACACAACACGAGGGTAGAAGGTTAAAGTGGGTCCTATTTTGCTGAAATACAAATGTGATTTGTAGAGTATTTTATGTAGGTGAGTTTACACTGTGATATTAAACCACGAGGAACTCTGCATAGGTGTACTGAAACTTTCTTGTTCAAATAAAAAAAAAATGAACGGAATTACTTAGGCTAAATGTGATGTTTTCAAAGGTTACACTGCTATTGTCACACAATCAGCAGCTCCACTGAATCTTTTCACTTACTTTTCTGCAGCCCGGAGATTGAACTCAGATACTTGCATTTTGCCAAGGATGCGCTTGTTCCACCAAGCTATCTTCCGAACACCAACGACATCACCTTAAAATCTCGTAATTTCTCGCTATTACGTGCTGAGAGCCACTGGCGCGGACAGCCCACAATTGTAAACCGCGCCACAGGGACTCAGGCGAGAGCTTCCGGACATTAGTTGCGGCGCGCCGGAAATACGTCATCACCATGCGCGGTAATTCTTGTGGCGAACCTAACCGGCTAATTGATCCGATTTGATGTTCTCGTGTTATGCTGCCAACGGGGTTTCTTTTCTCCTTTCCTTTTTCTTTTTTTAAACCATTGTCTTAGCTCTTTTTCTTTAACATTTTGTTAACAACGGTGACATTTCTCTTTAAAAAATAAATTTTCTAAAAATAACACCCCCTCCTTTTTTATAGCTATCAAAAACAATCTGGCCAGGGAAAAAGCCGTGACCATAATTTTAAACCTTTTAAAAATGAATGGTTTTAGTTTTCAGTGTTCTGTTTGTTGTCTTTTTTTGTTTGGTTGGTTGGTTTTTTTTTTTTTTTTTTTGCCTTTTTGAGACATGGTCTCACTATGCAGTTCTGGCTGGCCTTGTGCTCACTTTTGTAGCCCAGGCTGGTCTTGAACTCGCACTGATGCTCCTGCCTCAGCCTCCTGAGTGCTGGGATTACAGGCACGTGCCACCATGCCCGGCCCCTGTTTGTTATCTTTGTTCAGGTTCAGGCCAGTAACGCTTTTGTAAAAGAGCCAGCCTGTTCCTGAACTCACAGATATCCTCCTGTAACTGCCTCCGGAGTGCTAGCATTACAGGTTTGTGCACCATGTCTAGCTGTTGATTTCAACTTCAAGTTTTCAATATTGATCCAAATACTCTATTTATTAGCGCTGAATTTATTGAATGCCATTTTTATCGAAATACTGTACTGTTTTACTTTTTTCTTGTCTTTAAGTTTCTCTCTAGTCTACTTTTTCTCATTTGTCTAATGAAGAGTTTTAAATGTGAGGACCAGCAGATATTTAAAAGTGAGTAATAACGCAAATTCAATTATTGGAAATAATACTACTTACCTTTTTAACAGAAAGTACATGGTAAAACACTTCTAATGATACTTTAAAACAGCTTAGGGAAACAGCTTTTTCTGTATATCCTGACTTCCCCTACTCCATGACCCTGTTACAGATGATTTAAGCCATGAATATCATAAATGCTTTTCCCATGGACCCTTCTGCTTTGCATGAAGCACTGTCTTACCCAGCTCGAGCTTCTGTCTCTCATCTTTTGATTTTTCCTCTTCTTTCTCTTCTTCCTCCTCTTTCTCTTCGTTATCATCATCATCATCTTGCTCCTCCTCTCATTCCACGTGTTCTTCCTCTCTTTGTCCTCTTTTTCTCCATACACCTTTTCTTTTCATTCAAAAAAGATTTTGCAGTCTATTTAGATGTCACCACGTGTGTGTGCATGTGTAGAGAGCGGCATGTACATTCGTGTGGTTAAGGGCCATGTTGTCTTCCTGGCCACTGATCACTTCTAAAGCCTGGATGTCAAAGCAACCTCATAGTTTGTGTAAACAAATGTGCCTGAGGTACCCTGTTCATCTTTACTATACTCACAAATTTGGCTTTGGAGAAGCCATGTAGTGTCTGTTCCTGTACCTACTCACTTTATTGTTCACAGGAAACATAGTGGAGGAAAGCACGAAAGTGAGGAGTGTTTTTATTTTTGTTCTTAGTTATACTGGTTTTATCTAAATTTCATATTATTTGGAATTTGTAGAGCAGTTTAGGCAGCATCAAAAATGAATGGCAGGGGCCTGGTGGGATGGCTCAGTGGTCTAAAGCGCCTGTTTGGGAAAGCTTGGGCGGCTTCAGGGACCGCAGTTCGATCCCCGGCACCACATGCTGCGCCAGCCCTGCCCTCAGGATGGGCTGAGCCGGCCATAAAAATGAGTCAATAAACAAATAAAGGTTCTGAAACAAGAAAAAAATAAATAAATAAAATAAAAAATTCTTAAAAAAAATGAATGGCAATGTCCATAAGTAGCACACAAGTTTTCTGTGTGTTTTATTTCATGTTGTTATTAGTTTTCAATGGGTTTATGTGCAATCACTGAGGTTGTCAATCCTAATACTTTGAAAAACGCAATGAATGCTGAGAATAACAAAAAAGGAAATGAGAAAAATTAGTTGTAAAGAAAAGTTCATTTATAACCCCAATTTCAATATAGGAATAATTATACTAATTTCCTGCCGATATTTATGTTTGATGTCTGTTTTTCTGTCTATAATGTGTAAAAATACCATACAGAGTTGGGGCTATACCTCAGTGGCACAAGCACCTCCCTGAAAAACACAAGGTCCTGAGTTCAACATCTCTTAAGAAAAAAAAAATAAATAAATACATACATAAATATATATATATATATATATATGTATATGTGTGTGTGTGTGTATATATATATATATATATCATTACATTTGATATATATGTCATTACATTTGTACTATTCTATGTGCTTTGAAAGGAAATATTGAGTGATACTTATTAAAGCATGGTCAGGACCTTCACCATCATCTGATATACAAGGACCATGAGAATCAGAACTTTCATATATATAATATATACGTGTTTTATTTATTTCTACTTCCGTTACTATGTCTGAAAAATTTTGACATATCACACTGACTAAAGGATAATGAACATGAAATAACTTCCTAGCCCTAGGCAATTGAAATATTTTCATTTCATGCATTTTTTTTTTTTAGTACCAGGGATTGATTTACTCAGGACCTTGCACTTGCCAAATAAGCACTTATCTACTGAGCTATCTCCATGGCCCTGAGTTCTTTTTCTTTCTTTTTAAGTTGCAGCATCAGTCCTAGTAGTATTCTATTATACTGAGGCATAACACAGCTGAATGTGCTATGGATTAAACAATGAAGTGACTGGAAGCAGATAAAGCAGAAAACATATCAATAGCAAAACCATACACTTATGTACACAGGATGAATCAGATATTGGTCTCAAGAACCTTCAAAAGGTTCAGCATATTGATTATAGCACAATGTAATGCTAAAAGTATGTTTGGAATTCATAATGAAATATACCTGTTGATCCAGAGAAATCTCAGAAATTTGATTAGATTTCGGTTAATCGATCCCTTTGATTTACAAGTATTCAGATTTATTATAATCATTATATAAGACTACTAGAATTTCAGCTATGACTTACTAGATGTTTGATGTCAGGCATTGTTCTGAAATACAAAATACGCGTTAAGTGCATTCAGTAAATCTATCTGCTCTTTTCATAAAAAGAATGAAATGTATTTGCAAGTTTACTTTTGTTTTTCTTTCTTTGTTTATTCCTGTAGAACTGAGGATTAAACTCAGGCTCTTCTGCTTGCCAGGAAAGCACTTATTCTACTGAGCCATCTCCCTAGCTCCCTCTACTTACACGCTTGAAGCAATCCAGGTGTAGAGCACAAGCCTGCAATAACAGGACTCCTCAGACAGGAAGAACAAGGCTAGTTTGGGCTAAAAGTCAGTGCAAGACCAGCCAGGACACAGAGTGAGAGCCTAGTGCAAGTGTCTGCACAGAGCACTCCCTGCCTGCAGAGACTTTGCTCCATACCCCTGCTGAGATGGACCCCATCACGTGCTTTTTCTTCCTAACTGCCCAAAGTCAACATTTTGTGCGTCAAATGGTGAGTGTTTCATATATGACATAACTGTACTGGAATGAAGATAATTCATTTGTTTGTGTGTCTGTGGTGGCCTTCATGCCACAACAACAAAGGTTGTAGCGGTAAGGGAGCCTGTGTGATCCACAAAACCATGTAATGGTCAGTCTGGGCCCTAGTAGGTCAGTCTTTGGCTTCTTCGGTAGAATGACATTCATGATCATGTCACTGGAGAGACTGGGTAACATTTTAAGTTCATAAAGAATAGTAAAGCCAGACATGGTAGCTCATTCCTGTAATCTCAGCGCTTGGGAAGCTGAGGCAGGAGGATCAGTAAATTCAAGACAAGCCTGGGCTACAAAAGTGAGCTCAACGCCAGCCTGAACTACATTGTGAGACCCTCTCTCAAAAAGAGGAAGCAAAACAACAAAGAATTGTAAGAAGTCCCTTTTAAAAGCACCTTTTTCTGGCAATTTTGTAGATTTCTAGACTTCTTTTTGCTTTGCTTTTCAAGCTTCTCATCACAATTGAACTTATTTTCTGGTTGAGTGCTCACCACACAAGGAGAATAAAGACATATGCAAGGAGGGGACAGGGTGATGTCTCAATGATAGAGTACTGCTTGGTGAGGGCCAGACAGGTCCTTCTCCAATCTGCATCACAGACTCACACACACACACACATACACACACACACACACACACACACGCACACACACACAATATGTGTAGAGGCCCCATTCTTTTGGATAGAACCTCCTAGAAACACTACAAAAACTTTCTCGTACTTCTTCATTTGTATCTCCAAGCTCACTTGGGTGCCAGAGTCACCACTGTAATTGGCAGTGCTGAAGACTGAAGCAGGAGAGATTGAAGACAGAGAAAGAAATTGCAGAGGAAGGGGAAATTGTGCAGACTCAGCTTCCTTTTCAATCCTGTGATTACAACTAGGAGACTTCTAGAACCTTCTCTCTCCAATTAAGGAGGTTAATTGTGGCTTTCTGATGTCAACATTAAAGATAAGACAT
>PVJA010036495.1:0-21050 GCA_004027025.1 Myocastor coypus
TTTTTTTTTATTATTTCCTATCTTTCCACTTGTGTATTTGTGGTATGATGAAATAAGTAAGTGAAAACCAGTTAGTATACTTTAAAACAAGGCTGATTAGTCATTACTTAATTAGTAATTAATTTGTTTCATTATTTATACAATAGTTGTGTTCTTGGTAAGTTCATATTGGCTACTTTTGTTTTCAAATGATCCTATGGTTGATTAGTTAATAAAACTGGTAATTTGAATTTTCTCCATTTGAGGTAAATTTGAGAGTAGAATCAAATATAAAAATATGTATGTTATCAATAATGTTTTTGTTGTAATTGCTATAGCCTTGAAATTTTAAGTTTGTTATCTGACACTTATATTACTATTATAGTCAGCAGCTTTTAAATGTTTTGATGCCTGTTATTTCACTGAATGTCGAATTAATATCAAAATAGAAATTAGATTTGTATCATTTATGTATAGTAACACTATGTAAAGTTAGGTATAAATAGAAAATTAATATTTACAAACAAAATACTTTCTATTTTACAATACTTTTGGTTATGGCAAATGTTTGTACTAATTATTTTGACTTAGGAAATCTAAGAGTTTCAAATTTATTTATGTATTTATTTATGTATTTATTTATTTTGAGAGTCACTATGCAGTTCAGGCTAGTCTTGAGCTCACTTTTGTAGCCCAAGATGGTCTCAAACTCACACTAATCCTCCTGCCTCGGCCTCTCAAATGCTGGGATTACAGTCATGCACCACTATGCCTGCCTAAGAGGTTCAGTTTTCTTTTTTTAAGTTTTTAAAAAAATTTTTATTTTTATAATGAGAAGAGTAGATTTATTAGGGGAAAGAAAGCTCCTGTCCAAGAGAGGAACAGGAGGGGAGTCCCAAATGGGTTGTCCCCGAGGGTTTCAATTTTAAATAGCAAAAGAGAATTGAAAATAAAAACTGTATATTTTTAAGTTTTCTAACTTAGTGATTCAAAATAAATACCCTCAGAATTTTAGTGTATGTAAATATATGGAATGTTTAAGTGAAAACTAAAATACAATTTGCATTTATCAGATCCACTGAAAGGATAGTTACATGTTATTCTAGCATTTTCTCTTTGTAATATTGTTTATTTAATGAGTGTCATGGTATATAAATAACATTAAAAGATTATAATGAAATTTAAATTAATTAATTTAAATTAATTTGTGATTGTATTACTGAAAAACAACTGAATAGATGATAATTTGGTCAATGATGTAGTACTAAATTATTGGATAATGGGGAAAATAATAAAAAAGATGAAATTCATTTTCAAAAGTAATTTTTAAAAAAATAGTTTAGATTTAGAAAATGTTAACATTCCCATTCTTCTGTCTCTCCTATTGCTTTCTGTCTTTCCTTTTCTAATACTGGAGACTGAACCCAGGGCCTTAACACTGAACTTCAATCCAAGCCCTTTAAAAATTTTTGTTATTTGAAGGCTTGCTAAGCTGTCCAGAGTAGGCCTGAACTTATGATCTTCTGCTTCAGCTTTTCAGAATGCTGAGATTACAGGTGTGTAGCATTATGGCTAGCTTGAAAAATAGTAATGACTTTCTGACAGATAATGCCATATTGATAAAGCAGGAAAGTGCTAACTTTAACAAATATAAAACATTATAAACACATCAATAAAATATTTTTAATATAATTCTTTATAAATAGTCCCATAATTATGATCATTTTTCTAGGTACCTGTTTTAATTACTATTCGGTCGTTGCTGGGACAAATACTCGACACACAAACTTAGGGGAGGAAAGGTTTATTTAGCTCACAGTTCCTAGAGGTTTCAAGACGTTGCCCCTGTTTTATAGGGACTGGAGGAGGGGCTGGGGCGCTGCTGTGTCCAGGATGATCTGCTCCATGCCTCCCTGAGAAACTGCAGCCTGGTGGGGGGAGGGGCCCTCTGACAGGCGTGCTGTCAGTTTAAAGGTTAGCACCTCTTTTGGCCACGCCCCCTCAAGCTCCGCCCCTCCAGCCGCGCAGTTCACAGCCTCGTGATTTACGTGAGTTAGTGGGGATAACTAGATGCAAACTACAGCAGTTCTGGAAAAGGTACACTATCATACATCTGGAGAGGGCATGTTTATTTTATGCACTAGATGTTATGACTTTATGAGAAATTGATGAGGAAAACTGAAATTATTAAGATTTACAGAAAACTTTGAAAACTAAAACAATGGTAATAACTGTAAACTCAAAGGCAGCCAACTTTAACAATTAGATATCTGGGTGTGGTGGAGCAGCACAGCTGTAATCTCAGTGCTTGGGAGGCTGAAGCAGGTGGATCACTATATTTGAGGCCAGCCTAGGCTACAAATTCAAGACCAGTCTGGATTGCATAGTGGAACCTGACTTCAAAAAGGCTCACATGCACCCATGTGAAACATCCCCCCACCAAGGAGCTAATGGAATCATTTCTATAACTCCAATTAGAAATTCATAACGCCTATGTTTTTTATTTTAAAAGTTACTTATACTCGCTAAGGAAATTTAGAAAATTTAAAAAATGATCTGACAGCTTTATAAAAAGACAAATGTGTTCAATGCATTTTAAGAAATTCTGTTGAGTTCAGATTCTAAGATACTATTTGAGGAACACATATTCTTTTCCTAATGTAGATAAATGTTGAAACCAAAAATAAGTGTTTTCTCTTCTGACAAAGGATTGCATGAATTTTAACTGATTTTCGATGTGAAACTTTGTATTCATAGTGAGCAAAATAAGTCAAACTACACATGACTCAAAGGAAAAGGACATATTAATCAAAGGGCTAAAATGTGATGTCTGTATGTTTGACACATGAACATTAGGTTTAAGAGAGGAAAGAAATTTTACAGAATCCTGGCTTAGTCAATTTTTGAAGAAAACAGAATGTCTTTTTCTATTTCCAAATATAATAAAGTAAAATTTTCCATGCAGAGAAGCAAGATAGTTCATAATTATTGATCTTATGAGGTAAAAGCACTTATTTATAGAGAACTGTGTTCAACATGCCTGTTAAGATTTTACATAACTGTTGCTTGAGTTAAAGTTCTTATTTATTATTGAACACTTGCTCTTCCTCTTTTCTGTGAACATTTATTGCACACCTCACAAGAAGGAAGAAATACATTTGTAGAAGTAGTTTTGCCATATGTATTGCCTGCCTGTTTTTTGGTTTCTCTGCTCACAAGGATATATTATAAGGATTCACTTGGTCTAGCATTCTCCACATGCTAAAATTATTGAAGTTTTGTTTTTAATTGGAACTTCATAAAGATGATGAAAGAAGTTATCAAGGGCATCTGACTCCATTTTAAAAAGATATATTTTTATCATATATCTTGTACACCCTAAAGGTGAAAGACTTGACTGAGTGTGTTTTACTTAAGAAAGTGGGCAGTACCAACAGTGAATTTAAATAGATCATTTTGGCCTGGACTGTTTTTCTGTATTCCCCCTGCTGCTCTTTTTTCACCTACTGGCTTCAGAGCCTGGCTATCTATGTGTTAAGTCTTTATCCTTAGTGGGATCCCATTTCTTTAGCTTCCTAGAACTTATTCTGTGATTCTCTAGTAGCTTTGATTTCCTCTAATCTACTTTGAATTCTTGGCTGAGATTGAGTATTGATACGGTGCTGTCTTTTCTGACTTGAGACATACTTCATGAACAATATTTGTGTTACTTTGATTAAAAATGATAAGGAGTTTAAAAAATATTAATATTTATAATGGCTTCTCATTGCAATCAGAATGAAATTCAGACTCCGCAATGTGGCAGACATGACCTATAGCTTTGGTTTCACTTTATGACCATTTTTGCCTTGGCTCATTATACTTTACTTCTGTCATTTTAACATACTAAGTCATTCCTGCCTTTGGGGCTTTTGTAGGTTTAGGGGATGTTTGAACAATAATTTGAATGATGAAAAAGTTGCCACTTGGGGGCTGGGGAGATTGCTCCGTGGCACAAGTGCCTGCCTGGCAAGTGTAAGGTCATGAGTTTGAACCCCAGTCCCACCAAAAAAAAAAAAAAAAAAAAAAAAAAGAAGAAGAAGAAGAAAAAGAAATGTTGCTACTTCAAACTCTGTTCTTTCAGGTCCTTGTGTGTAGCCAGCATTTTTTCATCATTCAAATCTCAGTGCAAATTTTCCTACTACAAAAAGGTTCTTTAATTTTTTTTTCTTTCAGTATTAGGGATTGAACTCAGGACCACGAAAGTACTTATTCTACTGAGCTATCTCCCTGGCAACACCACACAAGAGTTCTTTAAATCACCCATATAGGGTAGCCTTTCTTCCCTGTCATCAGACTGAATAAATTGAAGTTGAATGCATGGCTGAGTGAATGGATTATTAAAAATATTATATAGAGTGAACAATTTATTCATTCTTTTCTCATTTTATTTAAATATAGTGCAACAGCATGATAGTAAACCAAATGGGGTGGTATTTACTTATTCTAGTACCTAAGAGTTTTATACATATTTTTCATAGTTTATTCTAGCTAATTTTTGAGAATTTTGTTAAATTAAAATTTTAATGTTATTTTAATGGCTGTATAATATGATGCTGAATTGATGTTCTGTTAATTTTCCCATATTCATCATGCATAAAATAATTTCTAATTTTTGATATTGTATTTGTAAATAACACAAGGTACAGCCTAATGAATATATGTAATTTTCTTCCATTAAATAGAATAGACTATAATCATAAAATAACTGGATTAAAGATTATGAATTTGTCCAGTCATCTTTGGGCATTTGAAACATCTCTACCATAAATAATAAATGAAGATAGTATGATTTTCAAGTTTACACTAATGTTCTTTATCATTAGTGTTTAAAATTGTGTGATTCTGCCGGGCGTGGTGGTGCACACCTGTAATCCCAGCACTCGGGAGGCTGAGGCAGGAGGATCGGTGTGAGTTCGACACCAGCCTGGGCTACAAAAGTGAGCTCAAGGCCAGCCTGAACTGCATAGTGAGACCCTGTCTCAAAAAGACAAAAAAAAAATTGCGTGATTCTGACCTTAAAAATATAGTTTTTTAAGGCTTTTACTTACCTTAGTATTTCCATATTTTATAGGTATCTCATGTTGTAGTCAGATTCCTTTAGACTCATAAAGTAGTATGATAACAAAAATTGTAAATTGTATGTGGAAATTGTTCCTTTTTGAAATTATTGTTCTTAGTAGAGTAGCCATTAAAACCAACTGGGGCAAAATCTAGGATTATTTCATAAGGAACTGATATTTTGAATTGTATGAAATAGATACTTTTAATTATAAAATTACATGAGAGAAATCACAAGTTTCATAACAAGTTTTAATGATCTTTAAAGTTTGTTTCTTTTTTCCCCTTCAAAGACAGAGGAAGGTTGTTTTTTTTTTTTTTTTTTTTTTAATGAGCAGAACAAATTTATTGAAGGAAAGAAAGCTCCTGTCCAAGAGAGGGACAGGAGGGGAGTCCCAAGTAGGTGTCCCCTGGAGACAGAAGGTTTTTAGGGAGAAAGTATTTCAATGTTTTTAAAAACTCCCTTAAGAATGTCTATTAAAGATATTCTTCAGTACTCTTTCTTTGTTTTCCCATATGGAGAAAAGCTTAGCTATTTATGCACATAGAGGTTATACAAATAAAATATTATTTGAGAAAGCTCTTCAATTTTTCTCGAATTATTTGAAGTCAAATGTAAATATTATATTTTTATAGCTATCAATTAATGATGAGTCTTTTTGCTAAAATTTTAAGTTCTAGGGAAAAGATTCTTTTTATGCATTAGCATTCCCTTAAAATATCTTCTGTATAATTTTCTTAAAGAAAAGATTAATTACCTCTTTAATATTTTTAATTACATAAAAATATACATTCAAAAAATCTTTTTAACATTACTAAGCATTTAACTAAATCTACATTTAGAGATAGCTGCTTTTCAAAACCATCTAAAAATTTTTTCTTTGCCTTCTAAAAATTCTCACTAATATATAACTTATAGTAATGAGTTATGGCTGAATAAAAGAAAACATAACATGATCCTCACTTACATTTCTCATGTCTTCTGAATGTTTTTTCACATTTATTCATTCCAATATAATTTCATCTCATAACAGGAAATTCATCAAACATTTATTGGGTACCAGTTGTATACAAACCACTTTTCCTGGTATTTGGTATGTAGCAGTGACCAGACAAAAACCTCTGCCTTCATGAAACTTACATCTAGTAAATAAGATAAATAAATATTTGTAAGCTAGAGAACTACAAAGAAAAAACAAAATGAGGAAGAGGGTACATGAAATACAAGACATTGAATGGGGTGACCTTTGATAGGTGAGCTGGAAGGTTTCAGCGAAAAACCTTCTTAGAAAAGACTCAAAGGAGATGAGACCTTCAACTACCTGGCAGAAAACGTTCCAGCCCCAGAAGAGAGCCAGAAAACCAGTAAGAAAGTATGTGTGGGGAGTCTGGGTCGGCATTCCACAGGGGAAGAAGTCAGAGAGCCGGAACATGTAACAAGTGTTTCTTTGGCCTATAGAATTATTTTATTTTAGTCTGTAATTTTCCTGCAAATTAATGTTTCTGTTCTTTCTTGCTCTGTATAGGTTACATGCTTTTCCTTTTGTGAATTTAATAAGTAGTTTTAAAAATCTATTACCAGGCTGTTGAGATAGTTCAGGAGAACAAGCCCCTGCCTAGGCAAACACAAGTAGCAGGGTTTGATCCCCAGTACCACATGGCACACTAGCCCTGCCCCCAGGTGTGCCGAGCTGGCTACCAAGTCTGGTTGTGGTGTGGTGGTGCATGCCTGTGATCCCAGCACTGGGAAGGCTGAAAACAGAAGGATCACTGGAGTCTGAGTTGTGTAGTGACCCTGTACCAAATACATTAAAAAAAAAACCTGTTATCATTTCCTGCTGATAGCATATATATTAATTAGTCAAAGATTTGTTCTTTTAGAAGATACATGATCTGATTTTTCTACATGACATTTAATTTCATGATTGAAATTTAGTATAATTTCTTCTTAGGCTGTGGATCTTTATCACTGTCCTGTAAGTGGTGGTTAACAGTTCACTTGGCAGCTGCTGCTCAATATAATATTCCTGTTATCATTTTCTAGGTTTTAAAAACATTTCTACCATAGAGGCACTATTTTAAATTAATGACTTACATTGGCATCTTTAAAAAAAGAACTAAAAATTTAAAAACCTAAAATTCAGAGTTATGACTTTTCTTAGGTTTTCTTCAGGAACTTATTTGCTCTGGCTCTCTGTTCAGGCAAAGTAAATTATGGACTTTCTATTATATCACCAGGAACCTAATTTGGAGATGTCAGAAGAGATTGAACTCAGATTGACTTTAATGAATTGAGTTAAAATCTATATATTAAAAATGGACATTTGAAGCCAAAATATTCCACTGTTTTAACTCCTCGCTGAATACTCCTGTAGCTTTTTCTGAACTTCAGTTTCCTTTCTTGTAAATGGGAGTCAAATAGCCTACTTCAGAGATTTATTAACATATTATTTTGAGAATATAACTGCATGATATATGTGAATGCTCTCCAAAGAACTATTTAGTGCTATTCAGTATTGTCTCTTCTGTTAGACTATCTGTGCCTGTGTTAAGTTCTTGTTAAATTTTAATATTCATTGACTTTTTTCTACTTGGATAATTTCCAGCATTTATAATTTTCCTTTTGAACTGAAAGTCCCTTAATACTCTTTTTGAAATAGCTTCTACAGTATAAATGAACAAGTCTTGGCTGTCAACCAACAGCACTGTGGTGATTTTACTTGTAAGTTGCAGTGAACTCTGGAATGTACCTCAGTAAGAATTTATTTGACTACTTTTTGAAGACAGCTGTTAGCACTTGCAAATAGCCTTGATTGGAACTTTTTAGTCCCATTAAACTTTCCTTCCTTAGGACCCAGATGCTGAAGGGCACTGCTATCTCACCAACATTCCTTGGCCTATCTTTAAACTGCAGATTTTGCTTAGATAACCTTTAGTTAAAAGTACATAAAGCACTAAGTTGAGGGAAAATAATTATATGAGTGCAGTAGTTCACCAGCATAGAGCAGCAGAATCTTCGAGGAAAAGACTTTCATAGGTGCATATGCTGCTGGCTTGGAGTGTTGAGGACACCCATAACAACTCTAATGTTTTCAAAATGTGGGAGAACCAGAATAAATAGGGCTTTCTAAGCTTTATTGTGTATTAGTCAACTTCTAATGACCAGGTTATACCTTGTGTTGAAGGTGACTTGGGATGTCTATGGGTGGGAACCAGGCATCTGTAGTTCTTAAAGACGTTCAGGTGATTACCTCAGTGCCAGAGTCAGGAGTGTTTGACTCTGGCCTCCATTCTTTTACTACCTCATGTTTCTCAACTTTTAGCACTATTGGCGAAAGTTTGATAGTTGTGTTAATCAATACATTGGAAACTAGAGGGTAATTTTCTTCCTGTAGGATTGTGGCCTACATTTTTATAGAGTATATAATGTCTTACATGATCTAATGTTGTTTTGAACTTTTAAGTTTCATTGCTGACCCATTTTAGATCTATTTATGTTATTTTCTATACACTACAGATACTTACTTGATAGCTTTAAATAAAATTATGCCCTTTTATTTTTCTCCAATGTAGTAATTATTACAAGTTGGCCTAAATTTGTGGAATTAGTATGAGTCTGAAGAAATCAATTGCTTAAATCTATCTTGGCCACAGTAATATTTACTGTAGTATGTGAGATAAAAACTATACTGATTGCATTGCTAGCCATGTCAGAAGTGAATAAACATTTTTCCAAATATCATAGTTTATTAAGTCAGTCCCAATGTAGTCCAATTAAAAAATAACTTTTTATGTATACCAAGAGGAACTTTTAAGTAGTGTGGCTTCTAATGTTGACAAGAGCTATAGTTTTGCCTATATTTCCTTAAGTATTTGCCTAAGGGTTGGCATAAGTTCAAGTAGTCACAATATGATCTTTAAAAACAATAAAAATTATATTTTCACTTTTTAAAAAATTTTGTTTCATGTTCTATATGAAATATGTATGGAAAAATGCAGAACATGTACTGAATTTTTTTTTCTCGTTTAAAATTAATTAACGTGACCTTGTTGTCTCCAGTGCTGTCTATGTATTGTAAATTACAGAAATTTCTATGATGTGAATATTTGGCTTAATTCATAACATTTTGTTGTCCAGTTTTTGTTTGGAACTTTTGTTTTTCTTGTTTGCATTTTTGTTTTGTTTTCAGCCATCATTTTGTTTTATCATCTTCAATTCTAGAGCAACCTGACAACAATAATGATACTACTGAATTGGGCATCCTTCTCATTCCTGAGATTAGTGTCACAAATGTGTCCGGAGAGAGAACCGGGAATGGGGAAAAAGGCAGAACACTAGGAGAGATTGATGCTCAGCATATGCAGGGTGTGCAGGAAACAGCCACAGATCCTAGAGCTGAGAGCAAAGTCTTGCCAGAGATCAGGAGACAAAAATCTGTAAGAAAAATGATGGAGGATGGAATAAACTCACCGGGCAGAGTGCAGTTTTAGCAGAGCACTTTATAGCTGCACTCCAAGGTATCTCAAGGCAAAGGGCCACTGATGCATGTTTAGCAACAGTTGCAGTCACAAAATTTTTGCATGTCGTCTAATAGAATGCATGAATTATGCATCACATTTTCCCAATAACTCAATGTTCTTTGGAATGGTCGTGCCTAGATTGTCTCTCAGTAAACTGTTATGAAAATGGAGGCAGAAAATTGCTTTGAAAGCAATTTTCTGTTTTATTCTATAGTACCTGAAATTATTTTTTAATTTGTATATTTTTGCCATCTATTATGTTAATGATAAATATTAATGTGCCAACCTATATAAAAAATGTAGATTTTTTTTCTTTTAGTGAAATAATCAGAATGGAGAATACAACCCTTTAAGAAAATGCTTAAAAATATTCTAATGCTATTTTTCAAAAAATTCTTGGGCTATAGCTTTGATTTTTACTGCTTTGCTCCTGGGGAAGGTTTTGTGCCCTAGTTTTGATGTGTAATGATTTTTCTAATTGTCACTGATCTTTGCATGAATAATAGAGAAACTCTTTCTAAAAACACAGCAGTGTATGGCATGCTTTTTGTTTAATATACTCTAAATTACTGTCATTTAATTATAATCAACTATTTTTGATATTTTATAAAATAACGTTTCCAATTTATCCTTTGATTTTGGTCTATAAATCTATTGCTTTGTGAAATTATGCTACAGTATAATGGATTTATGCATAATTGGTTTGGTATTAATCTTTTTTAAAAAATTGCTTAAGATGTTTAATGTTAATTGCTCTTTGTCATTTCTTTGTTTAGGAAATACAGAATTTACAGGTCAAGAAGAACTGATGGAGATATCTGAAGTTGACGAGGGATTTTATTCCAGGGCTGCTTCTAGTACCAGCCAGTCGGGTTTATCAAACAGTAGTCACAATTGTAGTAACAAGACAAGTGTAGGAAAGAACCAGAGACGGTCAGGAGGAAGCAAAACTGGAGGAAAAGAAAAAGAAACTACAGGGGAATCTTGCAAAGATCACTTTGCTCGAAAACAAAATCAGAGAGCCCAAAGTGAGAATCTTGAGCTTCTCTCTTTGAAGAGACTAACTTTAACAACCAGCCAGTCCCTACCTAAGCCTAATAGCCATGGTTTGGCTAAGACAGCAGCGACTGTATTTAGCAAATCCTTTGAACAAGTCAGTGGTGTCACAGTCCCACATAACCCATCATCTGCTGTTGGTTGTGGGACTGGGACAGATGCCAATAGGTTTTCTGCCTGTAGTCTCCAAGAAGAAAAGCTCATTTATGTTTCAGAAAGGACTGAACTTCCAATGAAGTATCAAGCAGGTCAGCAGAGACCTCCTAGTATTAGCATTACTCTGTCCACTGATTAAAGTGTAACATAGTTTTCTTCTTATGCCTAGTAAATATAGAAATATGACTGCTCCTTAATGGAAGTGCCCTGGTTCTTTCATGACTGTTCCTAACATGAGCCCTTGAGTTTGATGAAGGGAATAATGTTTAGGTTAGTGAACGGAATGATGTCTAGGTTGCAGTAAGTTGAAGTTTGGTTTTGTTATTTCTTGGTTTGTCTCCTACCCATTTGAGTCTTTTTCTTACTGTTACTGTTCTAAGATTGTGGTGTGACAATAAATATTGGCAGGTTGTCTGATCAAGTCAGTTATATCTCCTGTGGCGTTTTGAATTTGTTTTAAATATCTTCTGTTTTGGTAGCTGTGTTTTTGCCCTTTGAAGTCAAAGGGCATCTCCATGTAAGGAAATTGGCTCATAAAAGATGGGACAGAGGAGTACATTCAGGATTTCCACAGCTGGCCTTTCAGTCAGCTGCCCTGGAAAATAGGCATATGAATAACCAAAGTGCTTACTATTAAAAGTTTTGGTAGAAATTACTTGTAAACAAATCATCTTTAAGATTAGGACAGTTTGTTCAAAGCACTGGAAAATGGCTGACAACTCACAGATGAACTTTGTGTGATTGTTAAGTAGTTCCAGGAGATAGGTGGGCAGGGGCATTTTTGGTTATCTCCTTGGAATGTTTTGACATCAGGATGCTGGCAGATAATGTTGTTATGAAGTGTCTGATCTGGGTTTAGCAGGTGAAAATTCCTTTAAATTCCTATAATAGGCCATAAAGCTGATAGATTTAGGTTGGATTCCTGTAATTCACAGCACACATCACTGAAGACTTCCTGGAAATCATTGTAAATCTTGCAACACAGCTGTCAAGATGCCAGTGTGAACTGTATAATATTGAATCATTTATCAGCAAATGAAGGAAATTAGATATATGCTTTTCATCTGTAAGATGTCATAAAATGAAATAGTGAAATGTGGACAAAGGACATTTATATATTAACTAATTTAAAGTTGTCTTCTTAAATAAATATGAAAAAATTAAATGTATTTCTTGATCATGAACAGACCTATTTAAATGGGTTTTTATGATATATAAAGAATAATCATTTACCTCTAACTAAAAATAAAAAGAAGAAGGGAAGGCAGTCAGAAAAGCTAAATAAACATTTATGTAGCTACAAGAGACTGGCACCTTTAGATAAACATAAAGGTTTGGTGTTTGGTGTTTGCTAATGGTAACCATTTAGGCTATTGTTGAGGTTTTCTGTAAAGCAAATTATAATTAATAATTGAGAGGGATAGTGGAAGGTAAGGAGACAGATATGGGGGAACAGGGCTGAGAGTGACAGTAGATAGCTGGGAAAGAAGGCCTTAGAAGCTGTACGCTTCTTGAGTGCTTTCATTTTTAGTACACAGTGGTTTCCTTATTCATGCTTCCTAGCTATGGTCACAAAGAAAACATGCCAGTGTTTCTTCTGTACTTGTTCATGCACAGCTCATATGCAGTATGTAGAAACTTGTATGTGTTGAACAGTGCCAGGCATTTACATCAAGTGCAATTTTAATCATAATTGCTTTGCTCATCAGTTTAAATCCAATTCTTCAAAAGTCATGAGCTAGTTTTCATTCATTAACTTTGAATATAATGTGACTTTTTACTACAAATGAATCTGATATTTTTAATTCCAGTAATAGAATGATATAAGATCTATTGACATAACTGGTAGTCAACAACTGGAAGGCAATTAGAGCTGATTTTGTATTAATTTAATACAAATCTTGTATATAATTTGAAATATATGTAAAAGTATCACTGTGAATTTCCTATTGTCCTTTCCTAATTCTTTAACAAAATTTCACTCATGCAGAGTTACCAGCAGTATTGACATGGTATTAAGAAGTGAGCTAAAAGTTTGGCATTTTAAGTAAGTCAAGAAGCTTAGAAATGAAGAGTAAGTTAGCAGGCACAGACAAGAGTGTAGATTTTAATGTTCTAGCACTGTAATGAAACATGATTTTGGTATCATTCTAGACCTTTTCTATTAACATGGCCTGAGGACCAGGAAGGAGAATTGGCATCACCAGCCATTTTGGTAAAAATCCAAATTTTCAAGACCAGGCCATGTGAATCAAAATTGGTGTCTTTATGTATGCTATCATTTGAGAAGATAGGCTTCTCAGTGCTCTCACAACACTAGATCAAATAAATATTTAGTATTAAATATTATTATCTGTATTGTTTTTGACAGCTAATTAATAGCATTGACTCATGATGTATCTTCTGATTCTGAATTCCTAATGATCTGTATTTATTATTGCAATAAAATGTAAATTTTATAGTTTTCTTGTACTGTGGAATAAACAGTAAAATTCTTTTATAGTTTTTTGATACTGTTTCAAATAATTACACAGTGACAATTTTTAACTGTAATAATTATAAAAACAATTGTTACTGACCATGTGATTCTTTCCCTATTCACCTTTTATAATGTGAGTTATCTTTCCTAGGTTATATTCCTTTAGAGGCTAATGATTACAGGCCTCCTGTGTATCCAGAATAATACTTTTTATCAAGGGAAGACTCCACACACAGTGGAGAGGATCTGAACAGAAATTAAAGTTCTTTTCCACATTTTAAGCCTCTAGGGATTCTTGAAGTCACTCAACCTTACTTTTGAACTCCAACTTCCTGGATGACCTAGTCAAGCTGAACCTAGCATTGACCTCTTGAGACCCAAGTGGGGAGAGAAGCTAAGTAGTAAGGGAGTGGCCCAGAGCATCAGGGTGAAATGACATTCTCTCTTTAAAGCCATAGGGAAGCACCCTGGTATCCCTCGTCCTTCACTGGGGAACTTTTTAAGGCAAACTCTGTAGACTTGAAGAATAGAAATTTTTAGTCCTTAAATGACTTTAAAAAAAAAAAAAATCAGGATTTGATTGTCATTTGCAATTGTGCAGCAGCTCAACAAATCTTACTAATTTTTAAAAAGTTGAATTAATAAGAGATACATTTTAAAACCAAAATAGACCAAAAAGATCCCAGTTTTAAGGGATTCTGCCTGTTTTGGAAAAATAAAACTAAACTATTTGAGGCGTTAAGTACTAGAGAAAAAAAGTACTCTTAGAATTATGTAAGACAGTGTAATGTTTGAGTGTGTAGGTACAGTAGATCTATATTAAAGGAGAGCACACCAAGGAAATGTTAGATGATGTAATTGAAAAATTACAAAAAATTTAAAAGGCAAATAATTTGATAGGTACTTAAATTATTATAGATAGAAATTGATGTATAGTGGTGTATTCCCAATCTTTGAATGAAAAAGGAAAACTCTGGTCCTTTAATTAGCATGGATTTATATTTTTAGGTGTGTTGCTTAGCAAAATTATACTTAATACATTGTTATTTAAATTTTAATATTATTAAATTCCTCATCACAGAATATAAATATATTGTCTTTGTACTTTATAGCTTGTACATATCTAAAGAGTCTAGTAGTGAACATTTTTGAATGCATTAGTGTGGTTTTTTATAGTGGAGTTCTAAGAGCACCTGTGTCGTAATATAAAATTTTGACTAGAAAACTCAAGATCTTTCACAGATTGTTCACTTCTGTCACATGAAGTTTATTGTGTTCCTCTTATTTTTACTTTTAATCATGTAGTGATATTAATCTTTTCCTGGTAAATATTCTTATTTTTAATTGTATTCCTAGAGTTTACATTCCTGAAGAGTAAACATTACTTTGACTATTTTTTACATGTTCTGTACCCTTTTAAGGATATAGAAATAAACTGGAATTTAGTTTTTTGAAGTTTTGTATGTTTGTGTAAATGTTCTGTATGTGCAGTACTTTATACAGTAAATGTTGCCTCTTGTGTTATTGAAATAAAAAGTGAAAAATATTTTCAGATCATTTACTCATTTAAAAAGTTATAAAAATTGACAAATATCATGATATGGAGGGAGGAAGTACAGGAGAAAGACAGGTTAATTGAACCCATGAGAGCAACTGGGGATAAACCATAGGACCATTTTGTGCTTTGCATGGCTTAGGGATGAGGAGCAGAGGTCCATTAGCATTCATCCAAAGCAGAATCATTCCATGGGCCATGCAGCAAGGCTGATTATTTGTTATACGAGAAGCACTAGCAAGAGATGACATTTCTTTGCCTCTTAGCTTTAATATGAGTTTATCTCTTGAGTTCAGAGATAATATGCTGCTTGTACTTGGCATAGGAATTTGTGCCTGAGTTGAATTGAGGGTAGCTTTGGAAAATATTCAAGGATAAAGTGTAAATTTTTAGAATTTCATTTGTTGGCTCTAGGAAATAGCAATGGTGTTATGAATTGCACTATTGGGTATACTTAGGAACAAAATCTTAAAAATCTTGTGTGCAGTTAATTGTATGTTTGAATAATTTCATTTTGTCTAAGAAACTGATTTAGGAAGTATCTTCTAAATTAATGTTAGAAGATTTGTGGAGAAACTGGATAAGAACCAACTTCCATAGACCTCGTGTTAGCTCTATGAAATGCATATTCTTTCTTGTTGTTTCAGTAAAAAAAAATAGTGGATTTATCTAATAGAATCTCACTTCATGAATATCATCATGATTATTTTATAGTACAAAAAGACAAGCAACTTTAATCTTTAATTTACCTTGTATTGCTAATATAGTGGTAGTAATAGCTAATATTTATAATTCAATTATTATTTCATTTAACACTCAAAGCAATCTTATAGAGTGCGTAGAATCCCAATTTTGCAAAAGAGGAAACTGAAGCTCTAAGAAGGATAGGTGACATGGCCAAGGTCACCTAGGTGCTGGGTAGCAAATCCACACCCTGAATATAAATGTTACAGCTCTCACTTTTATCCCATCTTTCCTACGTGGTTACATTTTCAAATAAAGTCAAAGTTTTCTAAAACTAAATCATGGTAAAGTTTACCATTTACAGTAACTATGTTTCACTGACAGTGCTAATTCTTCTAATACTAAAAATATGGTAAGGTGGAAATTAAAATAAGGTATTCATTTAACCTGTCAGATTGTTGAAACAAACTGATTGGAACTAGTATTGGCAATGATAGAGAACTTGTTAGTCACTAAGATGACTGGTGGGACTATGAATGGATAGGTGAGAAATCCAGTGGGATCAAATTTTAAAGTGCGCCATATATCCTTTTTAACTTAGAAACCCTACTTTTCTACAGGTAATCCACTTTCTATATTCTACATAAAATTCAGCTCAAGTATATAAACAATTCATTCTAGCATTGTTAGTAAGAGGATAAAAAATCCAGTAATCTAAATGTCCACCAGTAGCACAATGGATAAATTATAGTTCATATATATTGTGTGATAAAGTCATTACAATGGAATATATATATATATATATATATGCATTATTTTTCAAAGTGTGGTCAAAAGACAGCCTGCATTAAAAGAAACTGTGTTCTTTATTTTTTTTTCTGTGTTTTTTAAAATGGAAATTAGCCTTTTGCTAATACCCCTGAATCTGAAGCACTATGAATAAAGCTTACAAACCTTTATTTCTTTTCTTTTTAAAGAAACTCAGACTTCTTTAAATTTATTTTTATAGGCAAAACATTATTTTTAAAATTTCATTTATTTATTTATTTTTTGTTCTTATTTCAGAACCTTTGTTTGTTTATTCACTCATTATAGGCAAAACATTATTAATACAAACATGTTTTATAGATTGTATACTTTTGCAAGGAAGATTGAAAGATTGAAGTTCTTCCCATGCATTTGTTATGAATACAACAATATGCATTGTATTAATTATTGTGGTTGTCCTACTAATGTTTTTTGGAACTGTCTCATTGTTATTTCTTACTAAAAGTAAAAAAAGAATATATTACTAACCTTTATTTCATAACAAGTTCTTCAGTATTTATGAACTGAAAAATGAATTGGTTATGTGTTAGTGAACTGCAGTTAGAATGGACTTCTTGAAGAAATTTTATGTTTTAAATGGGATCTCCCTCAATATAAAGCCAGTTAACATAGACATATTAACATAGGCCTGTTAGTGGAAGATGAATTTTTTTGACAGAAAAAAATGATTTTACTATACAAGAAGTTACATCAGCTAAAGGAACAGTTCTTTATAAAATATTTTTGGTATTGTTGAACTTCCCAAAGTATCAGATGACCTGTTAATAAAGAAAATAAACCATAATAAAACTTATGTAGTAAGAAAGTACTACTTTGATATGCTTAGCCTGGAAGGAAGGTAGTAGTGGGACTTGGGAATCTGCACATGATTTATAGTATGTCTATTAAGGAAGGGGCTTGGCAGAATTGATTGTTCAGGACAGGTGGTCTTAGCAAAAAAGAGCCTTAAAAGAGTCTCAAGAAGCAAACTGTTTTCTCAGATAATCATTCTGTTGTTTGCAGTCTGTCACTATTTCCTTATGCAAGCAAAAAAAATGTCTTGTTTTTGTTTTATTTTATTTACAATATTACCTTCTCTGGTCATAGATTTCTTGGAATAAACATCTAAGTTCTATTGACATGTTAGTTGTAGTCTTATCTAAACTATGTAAGTTGACAGTTGATACTGTTGGATTCAGTTTTTTAAAAATCTTTTCCTATGCAAAAATTGTAAGATGATATTATATACACTGCATATTGATATATCTTTGGTGACTTCTTAGGGTTTTACTGAAGATCTGAGAGATTTCTTTGCAAGCTTCTTGATCCCTCCAGCATGTAGTGCACCTTGTCAATGTTGTGATATATCCTGACTACATTGTACCTGATTATATTTTCACATGTCTTTCTCACTAAGCCTTAGTGCTCACTGTGTTTAGTATAATGCCTAATATATGATAGTAAATAATTGTTTTACTAGATAAACTATGAATGCTATCAAGCAAAAACTGGTGGTAGCTTAAAGAGACCGTTGATTCTCTAGTGTTCAAAAGTCTGTGAAATTTCTGATTCTCATTGGTCTGAGTTTTTCTTATTTTTATTTTTCATTTTTTATTTGATACTCAAAATTGACCTCAGGACCTTGTGCTTGCCAGGCAGGTGCTGTGCGACTGAGCTGTATCCCCAGCCCTCTTCTGATTCTCTAGTGTACAGTTGTGCAGAGATGAAGAGGAAGGTTGTAAAACCCAACTTTGATTCTTTTAAGTGTACCTACATAGAAGTTTGCTTGAGAAATAAGTGATGATATATCATATTTCTTTTACTGAGAGTAACAAATGGGTGAAGATTTTTCCACACATGTCTTTTTCTTACTTTCCACACATTGATTTCTCATGCATATCTATGGGTCTACTAAAGGAGATCTAGACTCATCAGATCAAAAGTACACAAGACTTAATCTCAACATTACAAATTCTCACTTCTTGCCTGAATCATTTCTTTTCATAGAAATTACAAGGATGATGTTTCTCTAATTTCTCCATCGATGAGTTTGTTGTTTGTGTACAGGAGTGTTTTTGATTTTTGAGTGTTGACTTTGTATCCAGGTACATTACTGAATTTGCTTATTAAGTCTAGAAGTCTTTTGATGAAGTTTTTGGGGTCTCCTGTCCAGAATATCATGTCATCTGCAAATAATAATTTCACTTCTTTTCCTGTCTTTATTCCTTTCACTCCTTTTTCTTGCCCGATTGCTCCGAATGATTTTTCCAGAACTATATTGAGTAGGAGTGTAGATAGTAGACATCCTTGTGCTTTTCATGATTTACAGTGAAAGCTATGGTTGTATTGTAAGCCTATATCATATAATAAAGACAATAGTACACTTACTGTATAAGTTTTACTCTCTTTAGTCAACATTTTTTACTTCTGTCTTGCCCTGTGTGCTATGTAATTTTTCACTAACATTACACTTGAAATCACACACACACACACACACACACACACACACACTATAGCATCACTTTCATTCTATTCTAATATTCTGGTTCAGAATATTGTTTCAATATTCATTCTTTCCTTAAAGCTTTCAATTTATATCACCAAGTTTAATTTGATAAGGCAGGATAGGATTAAGGGAAGCAAGCTGCCAATACACAAGCCATACCTACAATAGGAAATGATTTACTTTTAAGTCCACTGAGGAGAAAAGATTGAGCCCATTTATATACAGCGTGATCTAAATATATGGTGAATGTTTAAGTTTTAAAACGTTATTAAAGTAAGACACATGGCCATAAATCTATCTCAAAATACTCCCGTCACTTTGGGCACACTTATTCTGTCATTCTTGACATTTTCTTAAAGTAGTTCTGCAAGTTTCATGAATGTCTTTAAAAGCTATGTTCAAAAATATGATAAATGCTGCTTGGAATGCTATCCTGCAATAGACAGGCTTGTAAACATTGTGTTTGCTCATTCATTTTATACATCATATCTGGCATTGTGTGACTTCTGGGTCTTTCTAAAGCCAAGCTGACCGTGAAAGAAAATGTTTTTAAATGATTCAGAGCATAGAGGCAACCACAATAGCACAATAGAAAATACTCATGAAAGAGAACTGCCAGCACTCATTTAGAAAGTGGCAAGAGTGTATTCCTGAGGGGATTTGACTAACATCAGATACAAAAGTAACAGTTTTTGTTGTATAGGTCTAGCTTATTGTGGTCTTAATCATCAGCAAAAAAGTATAAACACAAGGTATAAAAAATAAAGCCATATTTATATGCTGAAAGCTCAAGTAACAACTGACATTGCCAGTTCTGCTGATAACCCACTACTATTACAGACTATTGGACTATATTGGGTTATTTTGTTGAATTCACGCACCTACAATATTTGGATGGCTATAGAACACCCATCTCTGACAAAACAAAAAAAGGGAGGATTATGAAGGACCATTTTGTAGTGAAAAAAATTATATATATACAGATATATATGGATATATTATATAATATATATTATATATCTATATATCTGTATATACAAGATAGGATAGATATACAACTACTTTCTCTTAGTTCAATGAGAAGAGAGATTTGTACTAATAGTGTTTAGACAAGATATCCTGTCTGCATAATGTATTCTGAGTAACTACTATGAAGACAACAATATGCAGTGTATTAATTATTGTAACTTTTGTACTAACCTGCTTTGAAACTGTCTCTTGCTATTTCCTTCTCACTAAAATTAATTTTAAAAAATAAAATTAAAAACACACACAAAGTAAAGCAAGGAGGAAATATTTTGAGAGGTGTTAATGACAGAATCTTTTACTATAATAAAGTTTTTCAAAGAAATTAAACATTCACTGGGCTGGGGAGATAGCTTGGCTGTGTAACTGCCTGCCTGGCAAGTACAAGGACACAAATTCAATTCCTCAGTACCACAGGTTAGGAATTAACCTAACCAAGGAAATGATAACCCTTTATAAGAGAAACTAGAGTATTCTGAAAAAGGTACAAATTACCAAAACTGAATCAAGAAGATATTAAAATTCTCAACAACCCAATAACAGCCAATGAAATACAAAATGTAATAAAAAGCCCACCGACAAAGAAAAGTCTGGGACCCGATGGATTCACCTCTGAATTCTACAAGAAATTTAGAGAAGACATAACCCCAATACTCCTCAAACTCTTCAATGAGATTGAAAGAGAAGCAATCCTTCCAAAATCATTCCTAGAGGCAAGTATCACACTGATACCAAAACCAGAAAGAGATGTAACTAAAAAAGAAAACTACAGGCCAATCTCTCTCATGAACATTGACGCAAAAATTCTCAATAAAATCCTAGACATTAGAATACAACAAATCATCAAGAAGGTTATACATCACAACCAGGTAGGATTCATTCCAGGGATGCAAGGATGGTTCAATATACGCAAATCTATAAATGCAATACACTATATCAACAGAACCAAGACCAAAAATCACATGATCGTCTCAATTGATGTCGAAAAGGCCTTTGACAAAGTGCAACACTCATTCATGTTCAAAGTACTACAGAAAATTGGAATAGAGGGCCTCTACCTCAACCTGATAAAAGCCATCTACAACAATCCAACAGCTAGCATAATTCTAAATGGGGAAAAACTGAAGTCTTTTACTCTCCAATCTGGTACAAGACAAGGATGCCCCCTATCGCCACTTCTA
>PVJA010036496.1:0-21043 GCA_004027025.1 Myocastor coypus
GGGTTTGGGCTGGGCTCGACTTGTGAATGTCTTGTAAAGCCACAAAGAGACCTTCTTATTCATTGGACAGCATCTAGTGAGTGCCTGCTGCCTTTCAAGGATAGGATGATGAGCAGGCTAGCTGGGGTCCTTGCCCTTGCAAAACTCAGCGTTCGGTGGGAATGAGGCAGGCAGATAAGCTGCTACTCTGGGCAGTGGCTGGTGCTTAACTGTCCAGCAGGCTGCACAGGGGCCAGGCTTCTGAGGTCTGGAGAATAGGACATGGTGGCAGTCCTGAGGCCTGGAGGATGAGTAGCAAAGGGACACACACTGTGGTTGTTTGTCATTTTGAGACAGGGTCTCACTATGCAGTTCAGGCTTGCCTTGCGCTCACTTTGTAGTGTAGGTTGGTCTTGAACTCACAGTGATCCTCCTGTCTCAGTCTCCTGAGTGCTGGGACTATAGGCGTGTGCCACCATGTCTCACGAAAGGGACAGGCACTGTTTTTAAGAGCATGGTGCAGGTGAAGCAGGGAGCTGAGCCAGAAGGGCCCAGATGACAAATTGTGGAGGTGAGTGTATCTCCAGGTCAGAAGCTTACACCTCATTCCCAGGGCAGCAGGAGGTTGTTTCCTACAAAAAAGGCTATCACCCTGGTGTGCTGGATGCTCTCCATTGCTGTGGTGTAGAGAAGGGGTTGGAGTGTGTGGGAAAGCAGCCCTGAGGCCTGTGCATGGGGAGGCTCCAGATGGGAGGTGACAGGCCTGAAGGCCATGGAGCTGGGGAGAGGGCAGGAATGACAGAGGCCAGAGGGCTGATAAAGGTTTTTTTTTTTAAGAATTTTTTATTTTATTTATTTATTTATTTATTTTGTTTCAGAACCTTTGTTTATTCACTCATTTTTATGGCCAGCTCAGCCTGCCCTGAGAGCAGGGCTGGTGCAGCATGTGGTGCCAGGGATCGAACCACAGTCCCTGAAGCTGCCCAAGCTTTCCCAAGCAGGCACTTTAGACCACTGAGCCATCCCGCCAGGCCTCCTGATAAAGGTTTTGAAAAAACAGAAGGGAAATAGTTCTTTGATCTGCTAGGATATTGGAAATTGAAGCATTCCCATGGCTGTTTGAAAGTTTGGTGGAGGCCAGACCAGGAGGCTGCTGTGGTGTCAGGCCCCAGTTAATGCTTCTTCCCATGCTTTGTTTCTCTCCAGGGGCTGTGATCCAGTGCTGGGTGCCATGGAAGGGTTGCTGGCAAGATGTAGAGTGGGGTTCAGGCTGACCACTGGCACCCCATGGCTATCCAGGTCTTTTCCCCACAGGTGTCAGCACTGTGCCCCAGGGAGAGGGCAGCGCCTGGTGCTATCCCGTGTGTTTCAGCCACAAAACCTGAGGGAAGACCAGGCACTGGCCCTGGAGGCCAGGCCTGGCAATCTGACCTGTAAGAGCCAGCGGCTGATGCTACAGGGTGGCCTGATTCTCCCAGCAAGCCCCGGCTGTTACCATCTCCTGCCCTACACTGTCCGAGCCATGGAGAAGCTGGTGCGGGTGATAGACCAGGAGATGCAGGCCATTGGGGGCCAGAAAATTGACATGCCCAGCCTTGGCCCAGCAGAACTCTGGCGAGCCACCAACCGCTGGCAGTTGATGGGCAAGGAGCTGCTGAGGCTTAGAGACAGACATGGCAAGGAATACTGTTTAGGACCAACTCACGAGGAAGCTGTGACAGCCCTGGTCGCCTCCCAGAAGAATCTGTCCTATAAGCAGCTTCCATTCCTGCTGTACCAGGTGACAAGGAAGTTTCGAGATGAACCTAGGCCCCGTTTTGGTCTTCTCCGGGGCCGTGAGTTTTACATGAAGGATATGTACACCTTTGACTCCTCCCCAGAGGCTGGCCGGCAGACCTACAGCCTGGTATGCGGTGCCTACTGCAGCCTCTTTAACAGGCTGGGGCTGCAATTCATCAAGGCTCAGGCAGATGTGGGCAGCATTGGGGGCACCATGTCTCACGAGTTCCAACTGCCAGTGGATGTTGGAGAAGACTGGATTGTCATCTGTCCCAGCTGCAATTTCTCAGCCAACAAGGAGACTCTAGACTCGTTACAAACAAACTGCCCTGCCTGCCAGGGCCCTCTGACTGAAACCAAAGGCATTGAGGTGGGGCACACGTTCTACCTGGGGACCAAGTACTCCTCCATTTTCAATGCCCAGTTTGTCAATGCCCATGGTGAACTGTCCCTGGCTGAAATGGGGTGCTACGGCCTGGGTGTGACACGGATCTTGGCTGCCGCCATTGAAGCTTTGTCTACAGAAGACTGCATCCGCTGGCCCAGACTTCTTGCCCCTTACCAAGTCTGCCTCATCCCTCCTAAGAAGGGCAGCAAGGAGGCAGCGGCCACAGAGCTCATGGAACACCTGCATGACCACATCATAGACGGAGTCCCGCAGCTCCGAGGGGAGATCCTGCTGGATGATCGGACCCATCTGACGATTGGAAACAGACTGAAAGATGCCAACAAACTTGGCTACCCATTTGTGATTGTTGCTGGCAAAAGGGCCCTGGAGGACCCGGCATATTTTGAGGTTTGGTGCCAGGACACTGGCGAGGCAGTCTTCCTCACCAGAGAAGGAGTCATGGAGCTCCTGGCCCAAGTGCAGGTTGCCTGAGCGCCTGTGCTGTCACTCCCAACTGCATTTCCTACCCCTTCCTTGGGCATTAGTCCAGAAACAGGGCAGCTCAGAGGGCTATACTATTGTAGCAGAACCAGATTTATCTACTCATTTGCTTGGATTATTTGTATGTGAGGTCATTAGCCTGATCACTTTCTCTCAGCTGGCTGTGCACATGCCAGTCCTTTATGAAAGCTTCTTGCAGGAGTCTGAGAGGCAAGAAAGGCCAAGTTCTAGTCCTGGCCTTTAGAGAAGTCCCTTTGACAAGTCCCTTCTCTTCTCAGCCAAGTTTCTCATGTCTAGGACAGGAATGGCTGAAGGGCATGATCCCCTCACCACATCCCGTCCCACCAGTCTACCATGGGCCTCTGTCGTACTCAGCCCAGAGAACAGGGCTGCCAGTCCTCCCCTACTGAGAATCAGGAGATCTGCTGCAGGTTTAGTTTCCCCATCTTTAACATGAGAGAATGTAACTAATCTGTAAAGTCCTCATAGCTACCCACAAGTTAACAATGGTCTGGTGGCCCAAAAAGCACCTCCAGAGTCCTGGCCCTACTGAGGTAGCTCAAGGACCATCATGTTCTGTTGATTGAATAAAGTCAAACTGTTGGGATGAGCCTTTCATGTTTACTTGAAACATTAAATATTGGCTATTTTAACAGCATCCAATAACTTAACTGCTTTTATTTTTTTTTTCTGTTATTTCCATACTCAAAAAAAAAAAAAAAAAAAAAAAAGGGAGGGCCAGCGAGATAGCTCAGCAGACTTAAGTGCCTGTTTAGACAAGTGCAGGGACGAGTTCAACCCCAGCACCACATGCTGCATTGGTCCCACCCCTGCACCCACTGAACCGACCAAGTCCCAGCATGGTAGTGCACATCTGTAATCCCAGTGCTGGGGAGGCTGAAAACAAGAGGATCGCTGAGTCTGAACTGCATAGTGAGACCCTGTACCAAATTTTTTTTTTTAAAGGGGACAGATAGAAATGTGTTTCAAATCATTTCTTTGCACAGGTATTGGACAGCAGGCTTCAACCCCACAGTAACCTTGTCCTGGGTGCAGCATTAGATCCCAGAGCTGTAACAAGGGGTGACCAACGAGAAGTGTCTCTGCCTGCACTCTGTGGGAAGCTGGCAGCAGGCCTGAGCTCCACCACAATGCTATGTACATCAGCTCTCCTGTCTGCTAGATTAGGAACATAACCAGATCCCCACATGTCCAAACCTAACGAGTCTGTCCAGGCAAAGCTAAAGCCACTCCTGGAGCCCTATCTGACAGCCTCTGGAAATGATTCTTCCCTCTGCCTGTCTCAGCCCTGATCACATGGCTTCTTGTTCTGCAGGTAGAGTCTGGGTGGTCTTGCCCATCATCTCCGTCATTGCAAATGTGAGGCCAAGGGCCTGCACACATTTCTAGGGTAACTCAAGGTCTGCCTTAACGACCATTCCACCTGTGACACAGCTTCCTGATCAGTTTCCACCCCTGCTGATCCTGCTAGAGTAGCCCCCACCCTAAGCATACCTGTGTGGTTTCTCAGTACCTGTACCTACTGAGCCCTCTGGGCTTCCTGGCCTCCCTTTGGACTTGTGGATTGCATTGAGTCAGATGCTCAGGTCAGGCCAGGGTTCTGAGAGCAAGCTCAGAAAGGCCAGATCGCCAGGAAGAGGGGTTTGACCTTACTGCATGGTGGAGTCACCTGCTTCTCCACAATGGTCCCTGAAATACAGCCTGGTAATGGGGAGGATTCCTGGAGTGAGAGCTGTTACCTTGGGGCTCACATTGAGCATTTTGGGGGTGCTTTTGGTGCAACTTTGTGCTCCTCATGGTTGAGTTGGCAGGCCCTGCTACATGGCATTGCCATTTTCAGGCCTTGCCACCATGCAACACAGACGCTATTATTTTATTTTTTGTTTTGTTATTTTATAGAAGAGGAAACCTGAGGCTCCCTTAAGTAACTGACTGAAGATTGTACTGCTGATGAAGAGCAGCTGGAATCTGGGCACTGGCCAAACCTGCCCTTCCCACTAACTGCTTGGCCTCTGCATAGGCCCAGTGATTTTAATAAGCAAAACTAAATTTATGTCATCTAAACCATTAGCTTCCAGTGCATAAGAAA
The DNA here is from genome assembly GCA_004027025.1 of Myocastor coypus. Taxonomy (NCBI): domain Eukaryota; kingdom Metazoa; phylum Chordata; class Mammalia; order Rodentia; family Myocastoridae; genus Myocastor; species Myocastor coypus. The sequence goes on from PVJA010036496.1 coordinate 4,758, forward strand.
TTAGAATTCATGCAAATGGTTCCTTTAACATTTTTAAACTTTAAATGTGTGCTCCATAAACTTGCTTATTTGTGGAAGCCCAGCCTAATGGCATTTTTAAAAACCAGATGCCAGAAACAAAAAGTCAGTTCATCTTAAACTCCATAAATGCTGATACCCTGGGCTAATCTGAGGATGAGATATAGTGCTGGAACGTCAGAACAGAGAACTTGAAGCCAGCTTTTCCAGCCCTGGATCACAGATGGGAAGCAGCCTGGGGCAGGCTGGCACTGCCACTTACCATCCGATCAGCAAAGCCAGGTGGGCACATGGCCTGCTCAGTCCTGCTGCAGGAAGAGAATGTGGGCTGGCTCAGCCTTTGAGCTGCCAGTGCCTCAGAAGCTGCTAAAATTGGTGGGGGTTTTTCGGTTGTGTTGTTTTGTTTTTGCAGAGCCAGGAACTGAACTCAGGTCCTTGCACTTGCCAGGCAAGCGCTTATTCTATTAAGCTATCTCCCCAGCCCAAAGCTGCTAAAATTGATACCTGTCCCTCTTAATTTTATGAGACAACACAGGACAGTGATTGATCTAAGGTCAAGGTGAATAAAACCTAGGCATCCTGATCACAAGCCAGGGTTTATTCAAGTATCCCAGAGCTATATGATCTGGTGGGAAGCTCAGAGCTTTGAGGAGACATGATCCCAGATTCGCAACTTACTGGGGACATGACCTGAAACAGGTTGTTTGCCCTTTGCTTATCTCAGACTCTTCCCTGGTAAGTGCTCACGCTAATGGTGGCTGCCTTGTAGTGTGGTCTGGGCTCACAGAGCTCACCTGTGTGAAATGCTTGACCCTTCGCCTGCACTTTCCCTAGGAATGGCATTGCCATTCACTTTAGCTCAAAACCTGGATCTTAATTTCTCGATAGGATGCTTTATAGCCTTCCTGGGAAAACCATGAGCAAGAAGTGAAGTAGGTTCATCTCATAGGAAAGAGAATTTCTCAGTGTACCTTACTTTCTAATTTCTCAACTTGCTGGTTTTACCTCTGTCATAAATTGATGAACTGAGATGCTGACAAAATAAAAGGTAGGGGCTGTATTTCCATTCATTCCCTGTGGAGATCTAAGCAACTGGCAGAGAAATAGCAAAATTAATACTTGGAGACAAAGGCTGGTGCATAACAAACTCATCATGTAAACCAAGCTCAGAATGTAAATCAAGGAGCTCCATTAATAGCTTTAATGGAAGAAACACATACTGGGCTATCAGTAAAAGAACTTTGTGGAAATCTGTTGAAACGGCTGTTCTTTTAAGTAGTTGAATGCCAAGGTTTCAGAGTTTCCAGGGTCTATTTCTATATAGAGATACCTTGGATTGTTAGACACTCAAGAGTACCTGAAGTCTTTGTTTTATAGTTCAGAAAATGATAGGAAAATAATTTCCTGATGTTACTGCAGACTTCCAATAACATTTGAAAAAAAAAAAAAACTGAATTACTTCCTTTAAAACAGTGATGTACATCATAGTGTAAGCCCACTCTGAAATCAGATTGCTCAGGCCACTTAACACCTATGTGACCAGGAGAGACATTGCCTCCCTCTGTGCTTCAGCCTCCTTATCTATAAAAGGGGACTGTGGTGCCTGGCACATACCTGCCCTTCATTAATTGGTATGTTGCACATAGTAGGTGGGTGGGTGGTGCACTGTGGGCCTGCAGAAAGGGCTGGCACGTGTAGTCTGCCTCATTCAGGCAACATGCTGATGCATCCACTGTCAAACCAGCCACTCTCCAGGCTGTTAATGAGTTCCCATGGTTGAGCTTAATTGCCCTTGGCTAATTAAAACAGTTTAGGGCCAGGAGAGGGAGCAGGAGGCATGCACTGGGTAACAGTAACTGAGAACCACCAGTCTGTAATGGCAGGGGCTCATGGGCTGATGGGAACCCTATGGATGGAAATGTCTGGCATTACAGGACTTGGCTATTGGATTTAGGAGGGATCTCTGCCTACAGTGGACTCATCTAGACAGGTGGGGGACATTGCATGACAGTCCCAAGACTTAAGTTTGGAGTAAGGAGGGTAGCTGGGCATATTACAAATTCCTAGGAGGCAGCATCGAGTCTATAATCTGGTATGTCCTGAAGGACTGAGTCTTGGAATTCATATCTTGCTCTATGTTTTACTAGCTAGCTGACTGGCTGCATAAACTTCCTTGCCACTTTCCCTGCCAGTATAGGGGGCAAGTGAGCTTCTACACATAAAGCACCTACACCACAGCCAGCCTAGCAAGCTGCCACAAGCTGCCAAGGCAGCTGCTGTGTGTGTCGAGCCAGGCTGCTGCCTTCAAGGGCCTCCCCGCGCCCCACCCCAACTCTCCCATCTTATGGCCTGAGTTGAACTGCATCTTTACCTAGTCCAATGGTGGCACACATGACATGTGTGTTACTGTTTTCCTTTTAAGATAAAGGTTCACTATCCCTGTAGTCTATTCAGAATTATTCCTTTCTCTAGGCTATCATTTAGGAGTTACTCATGCATACAAGCCAATAGTGAAAAATGTTCACTACATCATTATACTATCTTTGCACCCATTTTAGGGCTTCATATGCTGTAAGAATTTACCATCTTTTCCTGTTAGGGTCACTTCCAGCCATGGAACAAAAATCTGTCACTGTATCAGCAAAACCAGAGACCAGTTTGTAGTTGTGCTGCACAGGGGCCTTGCTAGGCCCTGACAGTACAAAAACAACACAGCTCATGGTCCTTGACTCAGTTTACATGAAATCAGGGGAAAACATCAAGTACACAGCTGTAATGCAGTGTGGTAAAGTTGCTGCAGAACAGGGCCCTGGGGACATAAAGGTAAGGAGTCAAAGGCTTCCTGGAGAAGGCAACAGGACCTGGTAGAAGGCTGAGCATTAATAGTGGGAGGAAAATTGGGGTGTATAGAGGGGAGCAAGAACACACAGGCCCTAACACAGGCATGCATGACAAGCCTGGAGAATGAGTCACAAATGAAGCATTTGCTGTGGGCAAAGTGCCCATGTGCTTCACAAAGATCAGTTGTCTAACCTCACAGCTCCCACAGGGGACAGGCACTGCCATCTTGCTCAGGTTGCAGATAAGGACAATGAGGCAGAAGGAGCCTAAGCAAAGAGCCCATGGCCTGCAGCTCGTGTACTCTGAGGCTGGAACTAGAATGTAGGGAGTGTAGCTCCTGAGCAGAGACCCTCTGGTGCTGTACCCCATGCCCTATGGCTAAGCCACATCCAGGATGGCTGGGCTCCGGAGGCAGCTACAGAGGTGACCCGGGTGTCCAGGAATGACAACTAGGTCAGAGCAGCTGCAGGGGGCTTGGGAGGGAAGAGGACAGACTTGTTCATGGCTGTGTTCTTCACTGGGGCAGTCCCCAGCCCAGGTTCAGATAAATGCCTGGAAAGGAAACCAGCTAAGCAGGGAGGATGAAGGCAGGATCTACAGTGGGGTGTGTGACTGAGCCTTGGCTCTGACACATGCTGTGACCATGTGCCTCTGTCTCTGAATTTAGGAAATGATAGCTGAGCGTGGTGGCACATGCCTGTAATCCCAGCACTTGGGAGGCTGAGGCAGGAGGATCGGTGTGAGTTCGAGACCAGCATGGGCTACCAAAGTGAGTTCAAGGCCAGCCTGAACTCCATACCAAGACCCTGTCTCAAAAAGGCAAAAAAGAAAAAATTGAGTTTAGGAAATGGACCACAGCCCCCAAGTGAGTCAGGTTAAGAACGAGAATCCAGTACTGCAGAGCCACACTCAGCTTTGCCATAGTAACAACCCCTAAATCTCAGTGCTCAGCACAGTATCACTTCCGACTCTTTTTACAGTGCTGGGCTGCAGGTCACCGGCCCTGGCTCTACTTGGCTATCCATGTCTCCTGGCTGACACTCAGACTGGGAGGACTGCCCTGTGTGGGTGATGGGATCTTGCAACTGAGGAGATGCACTGCCCTCCATGCTTCTGGCAGTGCTTATACCTCTGCACAGGCAGCAGGAGGGATACGCTCCTGGAAATGGGGTGGGTATGCATGGAAGGCACACAGCTACATGTGAGAATACTCGAGATCCTCTCAGAAATAGGGCAAAAATATATCCCATGACAGTAACCAACATGCAAAAAGATTTCCTAGTTTAATCTTTTTATTGATTGATTAAGACCAGGTGTTGCTATGTAGTTCAAGATAGCTTTGACTCAGTGCTTCTCCTGCCTTAGCCTCCCAAGTGCTGGAATTAAAGACCTGCACTTCCACACCCAGGTTTTTCCAGCATGCACCTGTAGTCCCAGCATTCAGAGAAGAATCACTTGAGCCCAGCAATCTGAGACCAGCCTGGGCGACACTGTAAAGCTGTCTGAAACAGAGATAAAATCCTCACATGAAAACTGAAGTAGTGCTGGGCGTGATGGCACACCTGTAATCCCAGCACTTGGGAGGCTGAGGCAGGAAGATCGGTGCAAGTTCGAGACCAGCCTGGGCTACAAAAGTGAGCTCAAGGCCAGGCTGACCTGTATAGCAAGACCCTGTCTCAAAAAGACAAAGTAAAACTGGAGTGGAACCTGGAGGTCACTGTCAGTTCTCACACTGCAGGAATGAAGGAACTAGTAGTTTCTGGGGAATATGCAGAGGCAGGCCGGGGCTTCCTCAGCTCCAGCTGCCAGAGGTATACAGCTCCCCACACAGCTCCCTTCCATGTTGGTGAAACAATTGGGGACCAGGCCAGATGAGGTTTCAGGCTTCAGAATTCCTCCGAGTTGGTTTTACTGCATTGGTGGGTCACCTCGAAGGCTTCTTGTGGCACCTGTCACAATGTGCAGAATGGCCTCCACAGACCAACAACTCACTCAGTCAGTGGGTATGGTAAATGTGGCAGTGGTTCCTTCACAGACTCCCAGGACATCACAGCCAGAAACATTGTGCCCCCACTGAGAAGAATGACAGCCAGAGGAGCCAGAGATCAAGGAAGATAGCAGCTCCTTCCCCTACTGGAGATAGGGGAGAATATCCTCAGAGTGACAGAACAAAAGTGCTGGATTCTTGGCATGTCCCCAGCTCTTCAAGGTGGTGGGAAAGTGAGGGAGGGACCTGGCTCACACAGCTTGCTCTGTCACTTTACCCGGTGTACCCTTCTCCCTTGGAGATAATTCTTGCAAAAAGAAGAGGCCCCTACACAGATTAGAAATGCTGGAGTCAGGGCTTTTACTAAGTACCTGCAGTAGACACAAAAAACAAAGAGATAGGGTTAATTGAATTATAACCTTAATCATCCATGGACTATCCCCAGAACAGTCAAGGTGAAACTCTGGACGTGAATGAACATTAAAACGCAACTCTAGCACATTTTCTGGCAAATCAGCACAACACTCTCCCTCTTCCAACCCAGCCAGGACCATTTGCCAGGTATCACACACTTCTATAGCTAACAGGACATGAAAATACAAAACATGCTTCCATTTGAGTCAGTGAGTGGCCAGGGTGAGCCAGGTCCTGTGCTGAAATCACAGAGACTAAAAAGCAAACACAGAAACCATGATCTTGTTGTCAAGCTTTATGCTGGGGAAAGAGATAGGGAACCCAAGGGACAACTGTAGAAATATCTGTGCAGTGTGGCCTTAGCCTAGGGCCACAGTTCCTTTTGGAGGAGAAATCGGAAAGACTTCCTGAAAGATGCCAAATCTGAGCTTGGCTCTAATTTGGGGAAGATGACAAGCAAAAGCCAGGAGGAGCAGGTAACCAGAGCACTTGCTGCTACTAGGGCAAAAAGCAAAGAAGTGTGGAGGCTGGAGACAGGCCTTTTGTCTCCCGGGTCTAGGGTGCTGGCATCATGCACTCCCCTGGTTCTAGACAGAAAGGCCCACAACTTGGCTCAAGATAGAGTTGCCCCAAGCCACTCCTAGATCATCTCTTGCTATGACAGTAATTTAGAAACCAGTCACTCTCAATAGCATTTATATTTTCAGAGGGTATGAAATTACTTTTTCTCCAAAAATTAGTGTGTTTTCTGCTTAGAGTTCTTTATTTTTTGGAGATGGGGTAGGATGCATCTCAGGCTTTAAAAAAAATTCTGGGTAATTTTTGATAGCAGAGAAAATGAACAGAGGAAAACCTGTCCATAAAAGGAAAAGAAGAGATTTGGGACCAGGGAAAAATATCACTATGAAAAGTAATGGTCAGTTCTAGAGAACCTTCCCCACCTGCCTCCCAAGCCAAGCAGAAGCACCCAAGACCAGCAAGACACCAAGCCTCTCAGCACTTCACCAACTCTATCCAGTCTATCCTGGTCCCCTCCAATCCATCCCCTCCTACTTTAGCTCACCATCAAACAGGACACTTCAGATATGATCTAGTAAACGCTGTGATCTCATATACCACCCCAGGATAATATTTAAGCTCCTTAGAACATACAAGTGTACACTTCATGGCCCATCCTGACTTAGCTGTCTAGCCTTTTCTATCACACCTACCCACAGTTTCCCCCAGTACACAGCAAAGCAGACTTGATGTGTTCATCTTTAGAGGGCATGCTTTTACAAACTGCTGAGGGATAACTGCCACATCTCACTTACAATGCGTGTGATGCCCTCCTGAAGCGGGACAACTTGGTACAGTTTCTAGGACACTCCAACTCCTATGCACTGACACTCAAGTGCTAAGAAATGTGTGGGCATGTATCCCCATGCTAGAGATGCAGGAAGAGTCCCAAAGGCCGAGTATTCTCAGGGCTACCTAGCAGTGAATGAAGTCAGGACTCTTTCCACCTAGTATCTGAGGACACAGGTACACCAGAAAAACAGGGCCATCCCAGATACAAAAGCCAGGCAGCTCTTTCCTCTTGAGGCAGCCCAGTCACCTCTGCCAGTCTGAGAGGGCCAAGGCTGCAGCACAACATGCTGTCTTCACACCACAAACCTGCCTGACCACTCAGTCTAGCAAGCTGTGCTAGCGCCCCATACACAGTGTACAGAGGGGAAGGGAAGTGGCATGTAAGCACCAGGCAGAGGAATGACAAGCTGGCTGTACTCCTGGGAAGGCACCTGCTCAGCCCCACGCTACTCACCTGGGATGCTGCAGCACCTGCAGCAGAGTGTTCCTGGGAGGTACCTGGTAGAGTTCTGTCCTATCCTCATCCTCAAAGTAGACCTATGACATTAATCAAGAACAAAGGTCAAAGGCAAATACAGTGCTTCATGGCTTACTAAACACCTTGAGCAAGAGTTAACAAATGGCACCTATTACTAGCTGAACACCTACTATACAAAGCTGAGGACTGTGTGCTTTGCATTCAGGCCTCCATATGACAATGCAGGAAAGGTTACAGTAAGCTCCATTCTCTAGAGGCAGAACCAAGTTACAGAGAAAGACCTATTTGGCCAATGTCACAGATGAACAAAAACTCAAGACTTGAGCCCAGGCCCATGTAGCTTTCTCTTCCCTAATGATTTAATCCTAAAACCATCACATTGGGAGATGGGAGTACTATGGCCCACAGCAAAGGAAGAACCTGGGTAGGTGAAGAGAAGCTGGTGCAGGGCACTGGAGCCCAGGCAGGGAGAGGAGGCTGTGTGTATGGGAGGGCTGCCGTGGGTGAGAGTAACCATGCCAGAACTGCCAGGATGTGCCAGCACTTGGGAGGCTGAGGCAGGAGGATCAGTGCAAGTTCGAGACCAGCCTGGGTTACAAAAGTGAACTCAAGGCCAGCCTGAACTGCATAACGAGACCCTGTCTCAAAAAAGACAAAAAAATAAAAATAAAAAAAGAACTGCCAGGATGAGCAGAGTAGCAAGGGCTTCCTTGTGAGACTAGGGTTGGTGGTGGCATGTTAAAACCCAGGTAGGGTAGGCAGACAGTCCCTGTGTGGGACAGCTGGAATGAGGCCTCTGGACCCAGGCAGGGAAAAGAAGGCAACCAGGCATGGCTGAGGATGCTCTGCCATGTGAGACTAGAACCTGAGCAGGATAAGGAAGATGTTCATGTTGGTGGTTAAGCAGTACAGGGCGCAGATTCTGCATAGCTGAGTAGCAACACACACACACACTCCCTAGCTACAGCTACTGAGAAGGACCAAAGCACTAATGCCCTTTCTCCTATATTGACAACACATCTACTGCCCAGAGATCTTGGCTTCTCAATGCCACTCTCCACTAAAAAGGGCTCTCTGGGGAAAAAATGGGCAAGTCAGTGCAAGGAAAGCACAACTTGAACCTGGGACATCTGCCAGAAAGCAAGGGCTTTAAAAATGGTGATAAATCAAAAGGATACAGAACAAATTAAAACAAATTTCCCTGTGGCCAACTTTTGGACAATCTGACCACAAAATAAACCATCATAGAGAACTGGAGATACAGCTCCATGGTAAAATGCTTGCCTAGCATGCACAATGCCATGGGTACCATCTCTAGTACTGCAAAAAACCCCACAAAATAAACAATCATAGTAGCAGATTACAACTCACTGAATATAAGAGGAAATCATAAACCCATTAATAAAAATCAAGGTCTGAAGAGCAATAGAGTATGTCTGTCATTTCCAAGTACCTCCTTATTAAGTATTAAAAGGCAAGTGAGTAGCCATACAGTAGAGCAGCCTGGCAGACCCCTCCTCAATCAGGTAATCAGAGGACATCTCAGTGAATGCCCAGATGGGAACCAGGCAGCACCAATGGGACACAGTGAGAACACTGCATCACCTCTATGTTCTGCAGTCTGCAGGTCAAGATCAAGCAAGTGGAGCAAAGTATGTGGAATTGCACTGTGCTGGGGGAAGCTCCTGGACGTGAACACACTATGTACTTCTAGGAAGAAGCCAAGGGCTGAAAAGAACATTCCTGGAGCGAAACAAAAGAGCCAGGTATGGCAGTGCATGTCCATGACACCAGCACTCGAAAGGCTAAGGCAGGAGGGTTACAAGTTTGAGAAGAGCCTGGACTACACAGCAAGACCCCGTCTTCCCTTAAAAGGAAAATAAATAAATAAATAAATAACTGGGACAACCTAGAAAATGTGAATGAAGCTTGAGAATGGCAGAAGAATAGAGTGCCCCCCTGTTAATTTCCTGATGTTGATGGCTCTTTGGGGGTTACGGAGAAAAATGTCCTTGGGTTCTGAGACATCAGTTGGTGTCTTATTCTGAAATGGTTAGAATAAGATTGTTTTCTATTTTAGTACTCAGGATTGACCCCAGGAGTACTCCTACCACTAGCTACATCCCATCCCTTTTTAATTTTAGGACTGGGTATCCCTAAGTTACCCAAGCTGACATCAAACTAATGATACTGATGCCTCAGCTTCTCAAACAGTTAAGATTACAAGCACACAGCACCAAACCCAGATGACAATAAACTCTTCATACTGTACACTGTGATTATGTTTGAAAAAAATCCCAACACTGCAAGAATTATTCATTCTTAAAAAAGAAGGTTTGATACATGGTTTTAATCCTAGAATTCTGGGAGGTTGAGGCAAGAAAGAGGAATGCTTAAGCCCAGAATGGGCAATTTAAGTGACTTAGTAAGAACTTGTCTCAGAATAAAAAAGTAAAAAAGGGCTGAGCACCTAACTCGGTGCAAGGTCTGCGGGTTCAACCAGGGCGCACAAAAAAAAAATAATGGTTGACACATACGATAACACAGATGAAGCTGAAGATACTATGCTAAGTGTCGTAAGTAAGACACAAAAGAACAAACATTGTGTGACTCCGCTTGCAGGTGGTACCTAGAGCAACCACATCTAGGGACAGGAAACCAACTGGTACTGAGAGGGGCTAATAGGAGAGGGGCGTGCAGCTACTATTAATGTTGCATGATGGGAAGTTATAGAGAGATATGGCACCAACGGTTGCAAAAGGTGTTAATGCCACTGAACTATGGACCTAAAATTGTAAATATGTGTATTTTACCACAATTAAAAAAAAAAAATTTATCTCTAGGCCTCACCTCCCTCCCTTTAAAAGTTTCATAGATGCATGAAATAGAACTTCTCTTACCTCCAGATTATCCACACAGTATTTTTGCTCTGAGTCCCAAGAGGGTATTTCAGCGAACATCACCATTAGATGATCAATAAACCTAAGGGCACAACAGCATGTACTATGAGCATTAATCATTCATGATCTCCTTTGCTACACCAGTCTCTGGACCCAATTCCCTGAGATAGAAAGACTTAGTCCATTTTGACAGCACTGCCTAAGATGTGTCTGTTTATCACTTGTCCTATGATAGTTACTCTTAAACAGAGTTAAAAGCATTTCTTACATTTAGCCACGTTCAGCATTAACTCTGAAATTGTAAGTTTCTAATTACACTTAATCATGACATGTGTACCACCTGCAATGATTTTACACTTCACCAGCAATGTACAACACTCTGGTCAACACGCTGTTACTAGCCTAAGTGGTAGGCAGGTGAAATGTGGATTTGCCAGTGCAAATCTAGTTAATAAAAGTTCAGTCAGCTACAGCAGAGAGGGCACATCAAACCAGGTTGTGTGCAACCCCTACTCTCTTTCCTCTTCAACCAAAACTTACCTACCCACCATGTCAGGCAGGAGGGAGAGAGACAAGGTCGAGTGGGGGCTACTGGACAAGGGAGTACCTGGAGTCCTCATGAAAAGCAGAGATGAAGTCCGACTGGGCATATTCTGGATATAGGAACAGCACAGGCCAGCTCAGCCTGCCCTGGTCATCCAGACACAGCCTGGCACCATAGGGGTTCTCAGAGCTGAGCCCATCCAGAAGAACCTCTCCTTCACCTTCTGAGGCTGCATCCTCATCTTCACCAACAGCTTCAGACATGAGCCTGATGTTCCTGGCCTGGGTCAAAGACAGAAATGTATGGGGCTGGGGAGATAGTTCAGTGGCATTAAGTGCCTGACTGGCAAGCACAAAGTCCTGAGTTTGAAAAAAAATGTATAGACACTGAAACCTTACTGTGCAGGGGATACAAAAGGACTTCACTGAAATAAACCCTAAAAATGTGAGTTCCCAAGGGCCTGCTCCATAGGATTTCTCTTCAATACAGGAGGCCTGCAGTGGAGGGGGCACCATCTGTTTAACTTACAGTTGCTAGGTGTCTAGCTGGCCAGAGGAGCTAGCTAGGGTTGCCTGTCCTCAAGCCTGTTTACAGTTTAGAGGGAGACAACACAGGAGGTAGACAAGGAGCTGTGGAACTGCCCACAAGGATGGATTCAGCCTGAGGGCACATCAAGTGGAATGTGTTAGGCCTTGAATAATTACTTTGAAAGGGACACAGGCAAGGGCACAGAAAAAAAATCAGATGTAGCCTATACACAAATGACAAATATCTCAATTTGGCGAAGACACAGGATTTATCTCACAGATGAGGGTAAGTCAAGGGTATGAACAGAGGACCCTATGTCTGCCAGCTGAAGTTCCTAAATTAGCATCAGGGAATGTAGTGATTGATACATTGTGTCAACTTGGCTGAATAACTCAGGGGCTGGTTCCCTGTTGGTGGGAGCCCAGCTCTGGTGTGTAACTGGTTCCTCCCTGGCCTGCCTAGGATACGATTGGCTCCTCCCAAATCAAGGGCCCATCCTGGGGTATGATTGGTTGTACCCTAGGGCACAATGGGCCCACATCAGAATGACTCAGCACAAAGAGACATTTTAAAGAGCTGAGGAAGGAGTCAAGACTTCACTTCAAAGGAGAAGCTTCAGTCTTCCCATTCAGCCTGGACCTCATCGTCTGACTTGCAGTGCAGACTCTTCAGCCTCCAGCTTGGATCTTTGGCCATCTGTCGCAGACTCGTCAGCGTCCATTACAGATACTTCAGTCTTCCATCACAGACCCATCAGCCGACAGATAGAGACTGACATGGAGTGTTGCGGTGAAGTCCAGACCTCTGGATTAAATTCTTCAGTCCGGAGCATGCAGACGCCCTCTGAACGCTTCCTCATCTGACTCTGTGGCTGACTACTGTAAGCCAATCTTATAATTCCTTACAGATTGTATATTTTGTGTTAATACCCATTCCTTATATTATATCTGTTCTGTTCCTCTAAGTAAAACCCTGACTAATACAGGGAAGTACAGTCAATCAAAATTACTTTAGACAATATCCCTAAAACGGGTGGGGGGGTGGGGGGGCGGGGGGGTGGCATACTTTTTCTTAAAGGATCAGATAATGTAAGCCAGTCTCTGTCAAAAGTAATCAACTCTTACTGCAGTGTAAAAACAGCCATAGACAAGAGTACACAGGGGCTGGGGAGATAGCTCCATGGCACAGGTGCCTGTTTGGTAAGTGCAAGGTCATGAGTTTGAACCCTGGTCCCACCCAAAAAAAAAAAAAAAACAAGACAAAAGTACACAGGATGGCCATGTCAAAGGCTGCAGTTGCTGACCTTCACTTTTACCCATCAGTAAAATAGAGCTTCGGAGCAAGGCATGGTTGTACACACCCGTATTCAGTGCTGAGGGCATGACTGCCCAACTGCCTCTGAGTTCAAGGTCAGCCTGAACCACACAGTCTGTCTCAAAAAAGAAAAGATCTTCAGGTTGTTGCCAAGTTTCTTATGGAAACCAAAACCTAAAATGCAGGGTTGAACTAAAAAAGAGCAACAATAAAAGTCTGTATGTAAATGTCTAGGCATTCCAATATTGTTTTTGTACTGGGGCCTGGATTCAGGGAAGAGCTCTACCATTGAGCTGTATCCTCACCTCTTTTTATTTATTCTTTTGAGACTAAGTTGCCCAGACAGGACTTGAACGTACAGTCTTCCTGCCGCAGCATCCCTAAGTGTTGCGATCATGGGCATGGACTGCCAAGCCTGGCTCCTACATTCTACATTTAAGAAAATAAAACCTCTCCTCACTGAGGATTCAATGCAAATGTAGAATAGCCTATCTGATTTGTTAATTCCTAATAGACTGCTTGCTGAAATGACAAGCAGGACGGACATTAGTAGTGTCAAATTCTCCAAGTCAACAAAGACTTACGTAGGTGCATAGCCTAATCAAACAAACCAAGCCCTGTTCCACAGTCACTCAACGGGTATTATCTATTGTGTGAAGATGAAGAAGCTCAAAGTAAAGCAAGATTTGGTTCAAATGGTAATTATTTCAAAATGCAAGAAACAGGGAAGGGAAGGAGGACTTCTGTAGTTGCTGCTGAGCTGGTTAGAGCACTGCTGAAAGACTGATTCTCCTGGGGAGGGGGGGATGCGGTGTGAAGAGTGAGGCCCTGGCCCTGACAGCCATCGAGTGAGGCTCCTTGACCTCTCTGGGATGACTCCCTTGGCTAGGAAAGCAGCAGCATGCCTGCCTCAGACAGCACTGTGATGACTGAATGAGAACACTGGGCCCAGCAAGCGACACGTGTCCCTGGGACAATGCGCAGACTGTAGGATGGCTGATTCTGGAGCCAGGCTCCACTGTCACAGAAAGATGATAAATATTCAGGAAAGGCAACCCAAGAAAGGTTCCCAGCAGGCTTTGCAAGACTAGTGGATGCCACAGGATCTGAGAACTCACCTTGATGGCCTGAAGGAGAGCTTCATTCTGATTTTGCTGCTTCTTTTCTTTCAGCCTTGCTTTCCTCACATCTCTCTGTTCAATTCTCTAGAAATGAAATTCAGACAGATGAGCTTCAGGGAACCTGCCTCTCCTATCCTGGCCTCCTCTCACCCTCCCTGAACAACCATCTCTGCTCTGTGCCCAGCTTGTGCTCCTCTGTCACTAAACATGCACAAAGCACACAGTGAGGCATCAGGCCCCGGGTCAGCAGAGGCTTATGATCCACTTCCTGTACCCAAGGAGCTCACTGACAGACCCAGGTAAGAGAAGAGCCAAGCGTAACAGGTACATCTCATTACTCTGGCAGTGTGCACAGAGCATGTGCAGACAGATGGATTCTGCTGGCCAAGGAGGTGGACCTAGACCAGAGATGGCCAGCCCTTCGGAGCCTTCAATGATTCCAACAGCCTGCTAAATACCATTTGCTTAGAAAACCAAGGAAGATGCCACTGGGAAAGGAGAATGGCTGCTCTCACTACAAGGACTGACATGACACCAGGGCAGACCAGTAACCCAGTAACCAGGGAAAATTTCAACTTCACTGGTATGGATGGAGCCTAGGAAAAAACACTGGAGAAACTCCTGGAAGGAACTTATCAGAGGTTATTATAATGCACAAGAGAAAACACCATCCTATTGATTTCCACACATGTAACTTAAACTTCCTTTTCCTGCTAATCTACCCAGCACTACTTATTCTGCTTCCAACTTCAGGATTATGGATTAAAAGAGCAAGACAGTATTTTAGCTTTGTAGACCATGTCTGGTCTCTGTTGTATACTACCTGGTTCTATTTGTTAGATCTTAAGAATCTAAAGAATGTGAAAAGATGTACAAAAACAGCTGGCTGGGGCTGGCCAGTGTGTCAGTTTGCTAACTCCTACGCTACATGGCAGCACCTAGCACCCCTCCTCCCCACAACAGCTGTCAATTTCTTCCTCTTTCCCTCCCCCTCCCTCCTGCCTCCTCTCCTCTCCTTTTCTTTCCCTTCTCTTCCCTCCCCTCCCCTTCCTTCCCCTTCCTTCCTTCCTACCTTCTTTCCCCTCCTATCCTCCTTTCTTTTCAACAGGGTCTCACTTTGTTGCTCAAGCTAGTCTCAAACTCCTTGGCCCAAATGATTCTCCTGAGCACTGGGACTATAGGGCCATGTCACCCTGCCTTTTAAAAACCAACTTTGTTGAAATACAATGTACTTTTCTCTTTCTTTCTTTCTTTCTTTCTTTCCTTCTTTCTGTATTTAGTACAGGGTCTACAGGGTCCACAGGGTCTCACTACATAGATCAGACTTACAGTGATTCTCCTGTTATCAGCCTCTCAAGCACTAGGATTACAGGTGAATACCACCATGCCCAGTCTCAATCCATGTCTCAGTGTGCCCCAGGGGCAGGGCCAGCACAACACACCAGGGATTGAACCCTGGCCACTGCGCTCTGCCTAAGCAGGCACTTTAGTCTGCTGAGCTAGCTGGCCAGCCACTTTTCTTTCTTTTGAGACAGGTTTCACTATGCAGTTCAGCCTGGCCTTGAAATCACTTTGTAGCCCAGTCTGGCATTGAACTCATGGTGATGCTCCCACCTCAGCCTCCCCAGTGCTGGGATTACAGGCCCGCTGCATCATACCTTGCTTGTACCCACTGCAAAGGCTCAACTCAATGAATCTTGTCAAATGTATACACCTGAGTGCCTAACACTCCAGTCAAGGCAGAGAACTCTTCTATCCTTAGAAACTTTCTTCTGTCTCTTTGCAGTTAATTGCCCTTCCATCCTTTCACTACTAAATATTTGTTCTGTTTTGGGGGTTTTGGTCTTTTTGAGTCAATGTCTCACTATGCAGCTCAGGCTGGCCTTCAGCTCACTTTTGTAGTCCAGGCTGGTCTCCAACTTACACTGATCCTCCAGCCTCAGCCTCCCAAGTGCTGGGATTATAGGCGTGTGCCACCACACCCAGCTCCTGTAGTACATTTCCCTATGCTTTAGCTGCCTCACTAGTAAAAGGAGAATTAGAATTGTTCTTACTTTACAGGGTGAAGTTATGGTTTATACTGCTTTAACATAGAAGGTAATGTTCTTCTAGTGCCTGGAACACACACATAGTAAGTACTTTCTAAATGTTGCATATGATTTCTGGTATTAATGCTATTTAGCAATGATTACTGTTTTTGTTTTGTTTTTTTTTGCAGGATTGGGGATTGAACTCACAACCTTGCACTTGCCAGGCAGGCACTTGTGCCACAGACCTATCTCCCCAGCCCCCATGATTACTGTTTTTCACCATCATTTTACTTGATACAGAACACATACGTGACGTTTCATCAGCACTTTGTAGGTGTCTACTGACAGAGGAGTTGCATATTGCATTGCAGAAATGTAACATTTTATTTAAATGTTTAGCTATCATTTCCCCTTCTTGCATTTTTCTTCCTGAACATTTTTTTTTTTTTTTTTTTTTTTTTCAGTATGGGCGATTGAACTCAGGACCCTGCGCTTGCAAGGCAAGCATTAATTCTACGGAGCTATCTTCCCAGCCCTCTTGCATTTTTCTTTTTTTTTTTTTTAACATAGCATTTCTATTTATTTATTTATTTTTTCTTGTTTCAGAACCTTTGTTTGTTTATTCACTAATTTTTATGGCTGGCTCAGCCCACCCCGAGTGCAGGGCTGGCGCAGCATGTGGTGCCGGTGATCAAACCGTGGTCCCTGAAGCTGCCCAAGCTTTCCCAAGCAGGGCTTTAGACCACTGAGCCATCCCGCCG